>JAMQGT020012533.1:0-59354 GCA_024447675.2 Pterophyllum scalare | reverse complement strand
TACTAAACCCAAAGTACTCTCTGATGCAACTGTTGGAGTATGAATGTGTGTGAATGATAGTAAGTGCTTAGCTGTAGAAGGAAGTGCTTGTTTGAATGGGTAAATACAAACATGCTTTTAAAGGGCTTTGAGTCCTGAGGTAGAGTTGAAAAGCGCTATATAAGAACTAGACCATTTACCATAAAGGCATTCTATACATTTTGCTATAATAATAGCCCCATAATTTAATTTTATTCTAAAATTACTTGAAAACCACACAGACTGTAGCACGGTACCCAAATCCCATATATCAATTGCCATCTTGCAATATAAAATACCATATGTTTTGCAACACTGTGTGGCAGCCAGGATTGGACCCCAACACAGGACTCAGGAGACACGATGTGGAACTTAAAGAATAGTTTTATTTGCAGAATACACTTGAAACTTGAAACTATCATACTTAGAAACTTGATATTTGACACTTGATTCTTAAACACATGGCATGCACAGAGGGAACAAACAAGGATGTGATAATGAACAGAGGAAAACTCAAAACAGAACCATAAAACCCACAAGAGTCCAAACAAAACCAGTTCAGTTTTGTCTTCCTGGCCACAGGACAAAGCTCAGAAGTGGGGGCCTACCAGGTGGCCAACACCAAAAATGAAAGATCTCAACCATCTGTTTCGCCAGCAGTAAAGGTTAGGTAGATTTGGAGGCCAGCCGCGGGGTCAGCGGCGTGAAACAAGGGTGGCGATCGGGCACCTCAGACACTTATAATGCTGTAATGCGAGGACCCTGGCATGGACATGGGTAAGGATAAAGACTGGAGTAGACAAAGAGTTTGGCATGGACAAAGACTTTAGCGACACAGGGTGATGACTTGGGCGATGACGGGCTGCTGAGCAAGGCACGCAGTCGTCTCCTCTGACGACTGCTGCAGCTCCACCTCAGGCTTTGCAGGTTGCTTAGGCAACTCGTGCTGACACTGGCGGCTCATGCTGTGGCTCAGGTGACTGAAGAGGCACTGCAGACACCGGCTTTTGTGGCTGGGACCTGACTGTCCCCACCCAAGGAACAGGAATGGGTGCTGGAGTGGGCCAGACCTTGGCTGCTCCCACCAGAGAAATAGAACTGGGTGCTGGAGCAGGCCAGACCACAGCCGCCCCCACCCGTGGAACAGGAATGGGTAAGGGTGCCTAGCAGGAGTATAGTTCACAGTCTTTCCAATAGTTAACTTATTGACAACATTCTCAGTACATGGATGAAGGTGTAACATGGAGACCAGAAAATCCCTTACCAATGCATGCAGGGAGACTAAACGCTAAGGAAAGCCGGTAACCAGTCTTTGGAGCTTGACAGCAATGGCTTCCTTGTATTCTGTCTGAAGAAGGGCAGCTGTAGCCTGAAACGTTACTTCATCTAAGGTTTTTGTATTAAACTTTTTTCATTCAGGAGCTCCATTTGATGTGCAGACTTCCTTTTTGCTTTATTCAATTTAGTTCTGGCTCCCTTTTTGATCCCTTTGGATTGTGCGTGTCTTCAGCATTCTATTCTATTCTATTCTATTCTATTCTATTCTATTCTATTCTATTCTATTCCTCACACAAGTAGGTTAACCATTCATAGCACAACACATCCACAGTAGGAATAACGTCCTTCCTCACCTCAGAGGGAAATAAAACTGCGGAGTCCATTACATGAGGATATGAAACAGTTTCAGTGGGAACAGAAAAAGCTTCATTAATAACAGTCTCTGAACAAGCAACATTTGGTACTGTCTCTAGTTTCAAAGACACACAATGAATACAATAAACTATAATGAATGAGTATATGGGTCCTCCTGAACAGATGATACATCAGGAACAGTTCTAGTCTTCTCAGGCAGTCACTTAAGGAGCTGCCCGAAAGGTGCTGTACACCTCATTCCTGCCAGGGTTGGGAGGATAACATTCAGTCCCAATATTTGCCTGTGTAGCAACAAAATCTCTAGCCTTAAGCTCTCTTACTGGCTGAAAAACGGACATGACGGCTTTATGGTTCTTAGACTTGGTGTCATGGTTCTGGGCCTTTTGCCCAGCGTCTCACGTTTTTGTTTCCCTGAGGGTCTGTTATTGTTGTATTTCTTTTATGTTCCAAGTTTGCTTTTTGTTTTGATCCTTAGTTTGTTATTGTTATAGTTATCTGTATTAAGTTCCTGTTTCCATTTGTCCTTGTGGTCATCCTGCGTCCCTGTGTTACAGTGTGTGTTTTGTCCCTCTGCCCCTTGTCTCATGCGTTCTGTATTTAGTTTTTACTCCTAGTGTTGTGTCATGTCTGTGTTTCTGTTTACCTGCCCTCTCTTCCTGTTTTAGTTTCCTAGTCCTCTGTTCTGAGTGCATTGTGTTTAGGTTTACTTCCTGCGTTTCCCTCCAGTTGTTTCCCATTGTCTCATTACAGGTGTGTATAGTGGTATGGTATTTACAGAAAGTGTGCAATAATTATTTAAACAAAATTAGGCAGTTTGTTCTGCTGGCCCTGTCCAGCTCCGTTCCAGCAATAATACTGATAAAAAGTTAAGTCCTGTCTTGTTCTGAGTCTTGCACTGGGGACCTCAAACCTGCCTGCCACACAGCAGTGGAATCATTTATAAACATAGCATCAGCCAACTTGAACACAGAAATCTCTGACCCACAGTCCAAAGAGGCTGGAACAAGAATGTCTCTCATAGTTTCTTTGTAATGGTCTTGGGCTGTTTGCCAAGTGTTTGTGTTTAGTACTTTAAGGTTCTGTTTTCATTTAACATTCTTCTGTTTCCTGGTTTTCATATGGTTTTGATTCTTAGTTCGCTATAGGTTGTAAGTCCTGTTATTAGCTGTTCGTGTTTATATTGAATCCCTGTTTCTCTGTGTCCTTGTCTTCCCTGTGTCTTTGTGCTCCAGGGTCTGTTCTTTCCCTGTGTCTAAGTCCCTTGCCTCGTGTGTTTCTGTTTCAGTTTTAGTCCCAGTGTTGTGTCATGTCTGCATCTGTCTTAGTATTTAGTTTTTCCTGTTGTTCTTTGTTAAGTCTTAGCCTTGTATTTAGTTTCAATTAGAGAAACTTTTTATTCACAATATGAATGAAGTAAACAAAGCCTCGACATCGGAGTTAGCTAACACCAGCATCAAGAATGTCACTGAATTCCAAGACAAAAATGACAAATACAAATTTAGTTATTCAAAACATGCAGTGCAGTTTTATCCTCAAGGAGCTAAAAGCTAGCACACACCACTAACAGCAGAGGGCACAATGCTACTACTATCAAAATAATGGCCAGGACATCATATCAATACACAAAATCCTTATCTAAAATAAAGTTTGTTGCCATTTTAGCGTTATTTGGAGCTTACCACTTTGCTGTGTCTGTGGTTTCTGTAGAGACAAGGAACTGACCCCTCAATCACATGAAGTTTTTCTTTTTCTCTTTATACTGGCAGAGGTTGCTGAAACACTCGTCCTTGAAGTGCTTAGCGCAAACACGGAGGATTTTCCCCAGTTCAAAAAGTCCAACGCAAAACGTTGGATCAACAGACCCAGGATCAGGTGCCTAAAAACTACAACAGGCTGCCTATACCTGAGGCCTTAGCCAGTGCCAAGCTGCACTCCATGATTGCTTGACAGCACCAGTGGAGCAGCTGCTAATTGATAAGACACTTCTAGAATGGCTGGCTGAAGGCTGGACAGCTCAGATTCCCATGGATCCCCAGAAGGGACCAATCCCATTCAACTATTGGACAATAAACCTCATCACAACATGGAAGCTCCTGTCAGGCATCACAGCAGCTAAGATGAACAGGCACATGGCTCAATACATGAGTGCAACCCAGAAAGGTAATTGGTAGTGATACCAGAGGAGCAAAAGACCAGCTACTGGTAGATAGAGTGGTCACTCAAGACCAGACTGACCAACCTGTGCACCACCTGGACTGATTACAAGAAATCCTATAACACACACATTGCCTCACATATTGATCCTGGATTGCCTAAAACTGTACAATATTAACAGGACCCTAAGAGCCTTCATCAGAAACTCAGTGGGGATGTGGAGAACAACGCCAGAGGCTAACTTCAAGCAAATTACACAAGTCACCATCAAGTGCGAGATTTACCAAGGAGATGCTCTGTCCCCACTGCTGTTCTGCCTGAACTCCCTCAGCCACACCACTGTATGGTAAGTGGCAGGACTACTATCCTGGTTGAAACAACAAAGAACCACGAGTACATCAGGAAGGTGGCTTCAAATGCTTGATGTGCTTAGTGAGTACCTCAGGCAGCAGAAACCTGAGAAAGAAAAGGAGCAACAACGGGAACCATCATGGAAGGACAGGCCCCTGTTCAGCATGTACCACCAGCAGATAGAAGAAGTGGCTGATACTGAAAAATTCTACCAATGGCTGGAAAAAGCTGGAATGAAATACAGCATAATTAGAGGTTCTCCAGGCTGATACGGCTTCAAGACATTCCTGCAGGTTAAATAATTGTTGTGTGTCCTCTGACTTCATGGATAGATCAAAGCTGAGTATCATCTGCAGATAAATGTAAATGTATGCTCCATGATTAACTTTAGCTTTTGAAGAAAACACACACTACATGAACAAACTGGAATCTATTAGATAGATATGATTCAAACCACTGAAGTGCAGTACCTTTAATACCTATGGCATGCTCTAATCTCTGTAATGAAATAATATGGTCAATAATACTGAACGCTACACTGAGGTCTAGTTGGACAAGCACAGAGATGAATCCACTGTCAGAGGCTTTAAGATCATTTGTAACCTTAACTAATGCTGTTTCTGTACTGTGATGAATTCTCTGAAATCTGACTGAAACTCTTCAGTCAGGTGTGGGCAGGATTTTTGAGATAGAAGGAAGGTTGGATATTGGCTTGTAATTAGCTAAGACAGCAGAGGTCAAGTTTAATTACTGCCACCTTAAAGGCCTGTGGCATGTAGCCTATTAATAGATTATAGACTGATCATATTTAAGATAGAGGTTTTAATTTATGGCAGGACTTCTTTGAGCAGTCTTGTGGGCATGGGGTCTAATAGACATTTTGATTGTTTGAGCAAGTTCACGCACACACGTACAAACACAAGCTGAAATCATGAGGCTCCATTGAAAACAGAGTTGGATTCACCAGTGCCTGATTCAGACAAATTAACAGCAAAAAATAAAAAGACCTTTACTGTCCTTAATTCTTTATTTGAACCCCCATTAGTGACCATAAAGTGGTTACAATGTGTCTGATGCTTCAGTGACAAGGATGGAAGTGATGTTTTCAATAAAAATGATACTAATGGTGTTGGGTATTAAGCTAATGATGGTGAGAAGAAAAACTGACAATAGCAGCCTCTCCTCTGTCTCTCACTCTCTGTGGTCGTAAATCACAAAATCAATACAAATCTGTTCTGTGGTATTTCTCTCTCTGTGACTGTAATCCATCCACCCTGATAGCTCACTTACACATAATCTAATATCAGATGTGTAAGAGAAACTACAGAAAGAAATGCTCTCTCTTTTGTGGCTTACACAGATAGGCCACAAAACAAACGAAGCATGTACACACCCACACACACACACACACATATATATATATTTTTTTTTCCTTTTTTTTTCTTGTGATGTAATAATGAGCTCCACAGCTTAAAATGCAATAGGTAAAAAATTCCAACACTTTAGTTTCCATAAGTCTTTGTCATTGTCCTGCTACTCATTCATTTGGATTGCCCAAAAAAGAAGGAGAAAAAAAAAAGAGTTTTGTATGCAGCACAGGGGATTACAGTAACATGTATGTTATGAAGATAAAAGGCTACTGAAAAATTATTGTATTTGTATTGTATAGATCATTGGTTCCCAGAGTGTGGGCCATGGCCCTTTGGTTGGCCACAGCAATAGAAATTCAGGTTGAAATTACAAGTATGCATATTATTCTGTAAAAAGTGAATTAAAACTGGTACTAGGAGGTGGTTAGTTTGTGATATTACTCATTACTCTGACCTAAATTTATTGCTCATGTATTGCAGTTTGTGTCCCAGTGGCGAATGGGTCACATATTGGTATTAGCACTTCACATATACCTGGTAGAATTAGCAATTTATAGCCAACAGTCTGTGATGTTTGTTTTTTAAATCAAAATTTCAAGGAAATACATCTCTTTCTCTTGTATTTTGATGAGAGTGAGGCTTCTAGCCAGGAGAGGATGGATGGATGGATGGATGGAATAGATTACTTACTTTTTACAGTGAGCCAATGGGTTTTCAGCATTTCAGATATACTGTGGAGAGCATAAGAGCATCTATGCGTCTTTTGTCATCAGTGCACCAGCACACTGGCTATAATGTAGTAATTCTTAACTCTAGTATCTTCTACATACCACAGTGAAATATCTGTCAAAATACAATAAATAATGGGAATGAGACAGATCTGAAGAGTGTTAGAATCATGTATGAATGATGTGTCAATAAGTAATATTGACTTAATTAAACACCTAATTTTTAGAGAGAAACACATGCATAAAACCATATGCTTATTCTCTTATTTTAGTTAATATGTTACTTGCTCCCTGCTGGTGTCTGCTTGTTTTGCTAATTTTTTGCTCATTTGCACTGTTGGTAGATTGTGTTGGTCATTAATGAAATTAACTTATTCATAAATTCACTCTGCGTAACCAAGACCAGATCACAAAGGACACAAATGAAGTACCTTGAAGTTCACACCAAGGAATCCAATCATAAGCCCTCTCCAATTTGGAAAAAAAAAGAAAAGGTAAGTGGTAGGACAGACTTCCATTTAGGTCTTTAACAATGACTGCCTTATTGTTAGGGCTGTGAAAGATAAAAATAAAGCCATAATGACAAGTTGACCTTTACACTGTTTTTTAAAAGTGCAGTTAATGCAGGTTTTCATTTAAAAAATGTGTTACACCAACAATGTGAATCATTTTTTGGTAATTTTGGTTTGGTTATAACAATAATGCATGTGTTTGTGCGGATGGGCTGGGTATCTGAATTTGTTTATAGAGTCACATTTTGACGACAACAATCAAAGATAATACAAACAAACATAACCCCATAATGCAAATCATTACATTTTAAATGGAGGGTTGAAGTTATTTGGGTATTTGTTACAGGTTCTGGTTATAGACTCCAGAAAATGAGTCTAATGTCCTCTGAAGTGATATTACATGAATGTGTGTGTTTGTGCACGTGCATGGATGTTAGGCATGTTCCTCAGAAATACAAAGGTTGTCAGCCTGACTGGCTACAACATAAACCAAGTGCATGTAAACCACCTCTCCATCTGTTTATTTAATGTTTCTCTAATGTTTTGTATGTAACCAGTCCCTCAATCCCCACTCTCTCATCCTTTTTAAAGCCAGGGTGGTGTTTTTCTCTGTACCTTCCTCTCTTGCACTACTTCAGCTTCCAATGGTTAATTTTTTTTCCCCTTTATTCATCCGCCCCATTAACCTATGCTCCTTTCTCCTATTCCTCGGAACCCCCTCTTCAAGAAAAAAACAAAAAAAACCCCAAAAAAAACCCAAGAAATGCTATCTTACATCTTTTTGATTCTTGGCCAATGTCAGTCCATTACCGATGCCTCATAAGTGACCCCATTTGATGGAGGCATTCAGTGAGTCTCAACGGCATTATATGAGCAGCTATGATTAAATTAGTGGGAAATGTTATCTCCTGGATATGGGCTGTGGTGCGTATTTGGATGTGGAGACTGATATAAGAGGCTGAAAGCAACCTCTTATACAAAATGAGTTCTGCTCCTCTCACTTTGGTAAACCTTTGACATGATGGACATCACATACCTTAAACCATGAAATATTTATCATAAAATGCTATACTACATTGATTGTGTAAGGGGGGTCATATTATGAAGTTGTAAAATAATTCATCTGGGACATTCCAGTGATTCTCATTTAAAATGTGTGTTTAAGGTCATGTTGTTTCAATTACATGTTTTTTATGGTTAGGGTAGGGTGCCAGGTGGCAGGTCTTGAAGGTGTAATGAATGGAATGCTAAATGCCACATTAAAATAAACTTACAGTCAGTAATGCACAGAGAAATAAATCAACTGCTTGTAAAAAATAAATAAATAAATAAAAAACAACCTTGGAACTTACTGCAGTTTATAGCAGTTTTAAATGTTTTAAACTGGTTTATTACTGGTTTCTTGTCAACATGTATGCCAGTAATAATGGGATTTTCTCAAAGAAAAAATACCCAGGAAATTTCACTCATTGGGACAGACTGTATATAAAAGATGACCGTAGGCTCCAAGTCTAAAACTTGAAGCCAACGCAAAGTTTCATAAATCTGTATTTTTTTCCAGAAAAAAAGTCAGTTGATGTAGTTCCTTTGATCCATGCCCATAAGAAATCAGTTTCCAGATTTTTTTTTAAACATCTTTTTGTGATGTAAAAAAACCCAAAAAATTCTCAATGAATAATTTCAGAGCTTTTCTACCTTAAATGTGACCTATAGTCTTCAATTGAATTTGATTGAAAAACAAACTAAAATCTTTTGGGGTGGAAAATGAAAAAGAAAAACTCTACAATAACCCCATCACCCCAGATTGTTACACTGTGGTCAGTAACAATGCAGTAACAGGCCAAAGGTATGTCAAGAACACCCACCCACGCACACACACACACACACACACACACACACACACACACACACACACACACACACACACACACACACACACACACACACTATTACATGACCGCTACAAGCAGCAGCCTGAATGATTGATTCAAAGCAAGATGGATCTATGATTTCAAGTTGTTTCAAATCCTGAACCTACCATCCAAATATCACAGTAAAAACTGACACTCAACAGACGAGGCAGAACTTGTGTAAATTGTGGCCTCAGTTTCCTGTTCTTAGCTAACAGGAGTGGTGCTAGGTGTGTTCTTCTGCTGCTGTACTCCATTTGCTTCAAAGATTGATATGCTATCCATTCAGAGATGCACTATGCGTGCCTTGGTTGTAACAAATGGTTATCTGAGTTACCGTTGCTATCCTATCAGCTTGAAAGAGTCTGTTGATGGCAGACATCAGAGGAGAGCAATCAAAGCATTTTCAATCAGATCACTGCCACTCTCTGGATATTTTCACTTTTTCAGACCATTCTCTGTAAAACCTGGAGATAATTGTGTGGGTAAATCCCAGCAGATCAGCAGTTTCTGAAATACTGGCACCAACAACCATGCCATGTTCATAGTCACTTAAATCTTTAAACCTTTCTTCTTCATTCTGGTGCTCAGTTGAACTTTAGCAGGTTGTCTTTCACATGTCTAAATTCCTGATTAGAAGAGCAGTTGAATAAATGTACATTAAAAAAAATGGCTGGGGAGTGAGTATATAAATTTACACATATACTCCAAAGACATATACACCTTATAGATATACAATTGTGGTCAAAAGTTTACATGCACTCATCATGGGTATACATATCATACATTTAGGCTTTTATTTATTTCTTTGAACTGTTTTTTTTCCAGGGCTGCACAAGTCTTGATTTATTTTGGATTTTCTCTGATCCATACATGGTCAAAAGTATACATACACACCCCCACTAATATTTGATTAAATTTCCCTTAGCAAGTTGCACCATGACCAGATGTTTTTGGTTGCCATCAGCAAACTTCTGGCATAATTCTGGCAGTATCTTCGAGCCCACTTCTTGGCAGAATTGGGAGAGTTTATTTAAATTTGTTGGTTTCCTGGCAAAGAGCTGTCTTTTAAGCATATATTTTCAGTTTAGGTCAAAGCCTTGAGGAGGGCATTCCAGATGCTTGATGGGCCATTTCTTAAACTACTGCACATTCCAGGATCATCATTTCAAACAATTGTAGATAATTACAAGTTATTCAGATGTATCACCACTTTGCTGTGGTCTGGAAGAAGACCCAAACTATCACTCTCAGATGAAAGGAAACTGGTTTGGATTTTCAGGAACAACCCAGGAACCTCCAAGGCTCAAGCATGCCATGAACGGAAAACTGCTGGAACACCAGTATCATTGTCCACGGTGGAGCTAGTTTTACATCGCCATAGACTGAGAGGGCACCAACCAAGAAAGAAGCTCTTGCTTCAAAATCAACACTTTCAATCTTGACTGAAATTTGCAGCAATGGAAAATGATCTGTGCCCTTTAAGCTTCTGCTTAGATCTCTGTATATGTAAGAGCATCTGGTCAAATAACCTAAGATCTTGAACAGGAGAATAGGGACAAAGCAGTTCAGAGAGGTAAGGTGGAGCAAGGCCATTTAAGGATTTATAAACTAATACAAGAACCTTAAAATGGATTCTAAAGTGCAGCCAGTGAAGTGATGCCAGGACTGGAGTAATATGCTGTCTCTGACGTGTTCCAGTCAAAGATGTGCAGCGGCATTTTAAACCAGCTGGAGACGTGAAAGAGAAGACTGGCTAATCCCAACATGGAGTGCGTCACAGTAATCCAGCCGAGATGTAATAAAGGGATTTATTGTCTCTAGATGCTGCCTAGAAAGGATAGGTTTTACCTTCGTCAATTGCCTTAAGTGAAAGAAGCTAGACTTCACTAATGCACCAATTTGGCTATTCAGTTTAAAGTCACTGTCCATTATAAAGCCCAAATTTGTAACTATGGGCTTAACAAGTGGAGCCAAAGTGCCCAAATCAACTGGGGGGGGATTTGTGTGTGTATCTCTCTCTCTCTCTTGCTATATATATATATATATATATATATATATATATATATATATATATATATATATATATATATATATGTATGTATATAAACTGCTCAAGAAAATAAAGGGAACACTCAAATAACACATACTAGATCTGAATGAATGACATATTCTCATTGAATACTTGTACAAAGTTGAATGTGCTGACAACAAAATCACACAAAAATCATCAATGGAAATCAAATTTATTAACCAATGGAGGCCTGGATTTGGAGTCACACACAAAATTAAAGTGGAAAAACACACTACAGGCTGATCCAACTCTGATGTAATGTCCTTAAAACAAGTCAAAATGAGGCTCAGTATTGTGTGTGGCCTCCACGTATGACCTCCCTACAATGCCTGGGCATGCTCCTGATGAGGTGGCAGATGGTCTCCTGAGGGATCTCCTCCCAGACCTGGATTAAAGCATCCGCCAACTCCTGGACAGTCTGTGGTGCAACGTGACGTTGGTGGATGGAGCGAGACATGATGTCCCAGATGTGCTCAATCGGATTCAGGTCTCGGGAAGGGGTGGGCCAGTCCATAGCTTCAATGCCTTAATCTTGCAGGAACTGCTGACACACTCCAGCCACATGAGGTCTAGCATTGTCCTGCATTAGGAGGAACCCAGGGCCAACCGCACCAGCATATGGTCTCACAAGGGGTCTGAGGATCTCATCTCGGTACATAATGGCAGTCATGCTACCTCTGGCAAGCACATGGAGGGCTGTGCGGCCCTCCAAAGAAATGCATTACGTATATATATATATATATATATATATATATATATATATATATATATATATATATATATATATATATATATATATATATATATATATATATATATAAATATATATTTATATAAGTATTATATAAGTATTTATATACAGAACATGTTCCTTTACATGGTTAAATCACTAAGACTCTCCTCTATGGGAATGTGCAATTCCAATAAATAAAGTGTGCATTTTTAAAAATGTTTTTTAAAACCTGTTTTGTCCCTGATCTCAAGAATCACTGAGTTATGAGAGTAATGAAATTCAGAAGCTGAATTGACATTAATACCCCCGTAGTAGATCTGAAACATTTTAGAATATTGGCCACTGAAATTTGAGTTTACTAATTGCTTCAGACAAAAAAAATAAAAATAAAAATAATGTTCATCATACACGGAGAAGATGCAGGGAGGGAAGAAGGCTTTGTGATAGTTGATAGGACCAGAGAGCCAGAGAAAAAAAGTGAGGGAGGAAATGAGATTGGTATAATCGGTGAAGACATAGGAAGGGAGCTGCTGTCTGTACTGTTGATCAGTAATTTGTCATGACACATGAAGCCTGAAGTAACAGGAGAAGAGCATTGGCTGGAATTAAAAGTGACTGAGCTGCATATTCAAAATTTACATCTTTATATTGTGAAGAGCTACAACTGTTGGATATCTGGCTACCATTTTTAGTGTTGGAACCAAATTTGTTCATGCCTTTCTTATCTTCAGATCATCGGGACTCCAGTTTCAACCTTTTTATTTAGATTCCTTAAAGAGTGGAATTATCTTTCTAACAACGGCTTGTCTGTCCTTTGTCACACACAAATACTGCCAGGATGTGGTCTTGTATCACTGACTTCTTTACTTATGAAACCACTAAGTCAGTGGTTGTGAAGAGTTGGACCATTGGAATCATCAATCGTGTTGTCCAGCTTCTCATCATCACTTACTTTATTGGGTGAGTGTTTGTTTGGGCTTGTACAGAATTTAAATCAATCTGGTTATTAAAGCAAACATAAGCTATCAGTTACACACAAGTGCATTTTTAAGGCATTGTTATTTCATGTACTGGATTAGGCATTATTTATTACATCAATAAGGTTTACTTCTTTACTGAGGTAGTTTAAAGTGATTGTATTTATTTGTCAGTGCCTAAAATTCAAAGAGACAAAATATCAAACACTACTGATGTTTTTTCCCAAAGTAATTTTTTTTTTGTCTATAGCATAGGATAACTTAGAAACTTAGGATAGTTTAATTTAGATTTCATATTCCAAGTGCTATTTCTATTTTTTTTAATGTATTAATGTATCACTAATCTTTATTAATGGCTAATGTAAAATGTAAAGCTCTAAGACTAACTCTATAGAAACAATGAGGCTAATCACAGTTTGAACTATGGTTGTTTTAAGTCATCCAGGTCATGATTGTCTGGATGGATGTGCTGCTGAGTACCCAAATACAGACTCTCAGGCAGACAGAGTTAACAGAAGGCAAGTTGTTTATTTGGCTGATGACTAAGGTACATAAGGGGAAACAAAGTACAAAAAGTAAACAAAAACCATACTTTACTGAAACCTAAAGCTTAGAATACAGACTAGGGCTAGAAACACCGGGAGATATTAGGGAATTTTAACTGACACTGTAACACAGGACAAGTGAAGAAATCGACTATATATATACAGAAGGGTGATTATTGCAGTCGAGACAGCTGGGGAGAATGAGATATGGCAGAACAGAATCAGCAGACAAGGAAGCGAAACTCAAGGTTGTTGTGTTTTTGTTCTTTGACATTCTGCTGGTAAAATTCTTCTTTTGTGATTCATAGTTTGTTTCTGGTTTCAATTTCTAGATTGTCACAGGTTTTGGATTTTCAGGTTGAATGATACTTTATTAATCCCACAATGGGGAAACTACAGTTAACCCATCCAAGAAGACAAACAAAAAAACATGGGGAGATAGGTGAATTGTGGTCATGCTGCCCCCTTCTGGAGGCGCTGCCATTAAAAAGACAGAAACAATAGAGAAAACATATAAGGATGATACACACATACACATACACAGTATAAGGTTACAAAAACCTCTGCGATAGTGCAAGAAGCACATGGCATAAAGGATGGGAGCAGTAGGGTGGGGAGGGGCAGGGGTGAAAGGGAGCCAGCGGAGGTGGTGGTGGTGGGGTGTCGGGCTACTGTGGGGCTGACTCAAACTCCCCTCCTCGGCTAACAGTTCTGATAAAAGGTGGAAAAATGTTCATCGGCAGCTAGGTCAAGGGAAATCAGTCCAACACAGATCAGAAGATGACAGGACGGCGGGGGTGTAGAGTATTTGTTTACAAAACATCCAGGAGAAAACTGAGATAAGCGGCAGTTCAAGGCTGCCAGGGAGCCAAATTTCTGATGCTACAACTTGTTTTGGAACAGGCTGTACTGATTAATTTGTTGACAGCCTTTAGTCTTTCTGGTACCTCTCAGTGGCAAAAAAAATAAAAAAATAAAAAATAATCAAATCCTATCATCGAAATCCTCTTAGTTCAATCCTTTGCCGTGCAGAAACAGGTACCTCTACAAGACCTAATCCCTCTGAATCAGCTCCAGATATACTGAGTCTGAGTTTGAGTCTGTACCTTTCTGCATAACCCGTCATAAGCAGCCTTACCATGGCCCAACAGCTGCCCAGACTTCCTGAATTCTAGTGACAAGCCAGGTGTCTCCAAGTCCAATTCAAAGAAATCCTAGTGTCAGTAAGCTGAATGTGTATGTCCTCCATCAACAGTACAGCCAGGCACATCATCTTCCACCCACACAGGAATCCATAATGTAGCCAGCCGGGAATGTCAATTGGATAAGAGAGAATAGGGTTTTCCTTTCCTCAATCTCCCCATGGTGAAAATTTGATAAAAATAATGGCATTGAGAGACCAGCTGACCAGATCCATAATTATAATTTCTAGTTTGAAAGCTTTGTGAAGAGAGGCTCTAAGCAGCAAAGCAGGGTAAAAAGGTAAGGGCTGGGGAGAGAAGAAAAGTGCATCCATCTCTGTTGAGGAGCTGAAGAAGAAAGAAAAAAAGGTTGAGTAGACATTTTGTATTACGGTTGACCTTGTCTCAGTTTGCCCTGCTTTCCCTTTGTTCCCATGTTGAGTCCTAGTCCTGTCTCTGCGTTTATCCTTTGGTGACCCGCTTTTAGTCTGTATTGTTTATCTTCTGTCTTTGTGTCAAGTTCACATATCTTAGTCTCTGTATTTAATCATTTCCTGTTTAACTTTGCCAGTCCCAGGTGACAGGGCACACCCTGTACAGTTTGCCAGCCTGTCACAGGGCTAACAGAGAGACAAACAACCATTCCCACTCACATTCACACCTATGGGCAATGTAGAGTGACCAATTAACCTAACCCCAGTAACTGCATGTCTTTGGACTGTGGGAGGAAACTGGAATACCCGTAGAAAGCCCATGCAGACACAGGGATAACATGCAAACTTCACACAGCAAGAGAAAGGCCAGGGCCAAGGTGGAATCAAACCCAGACCTTCTAGATGTCCTTCTAGCTGTGAGGCAGTAGTGCTAACCACCACGCCACCATGCCTCCCTCCTTTGTGCTGTGTGTTCTGTATTTAGTTTTGCTTCCTGTGTTGTTTCCTTCCAAGCTGTTTCCACTTGTCTTGTTACCCTGTGTGTATATATTGTCTCAGTTTCCCTCTGCTCTTTGTAATGTTGTCCCTTCATGGTGGTGAGTTTGTCTGTTCCTTGGTCTTGGTTTTGGAATATCTGCCCCAGTTGTGCTTCTTGGAGGATTGTTGTATGCAGCCTGACAACTCAGTAAAGCAATAAAGCCTCTTTTATGTCTGTCTTCTGAGTCCTGCATTTTGGGTCCTAACACTAACTGCCACACCAGTTGCCCTGACAGAATGATGTGATCACAAATATTGATTATATTTCTGATGTCATGACTATTGCATGTACATGTTAAATGCTAAAAACCCATACCAGAGACATATATAGATTGTCTTCCTTGATGATTTTTTATCCTCCACAAACTGTCATCTGGCTTTTCCTGACATTGTGTCACAGTAACCAAGCTGAAAGCATGTCTCTGCTATGAACTGTTTGGTTTGGGCCACCCAGTTAAAGACTGCGGTTCCTTCTCACTCCTGTCTGTCATTACCATGTGGTTACTGCAGCAGCAAATCACTTCCTCCCCACTGCTTCAGTTTGATGATTTGCCATCACCATCTCAGGTGAGTGCTTTGTTGCCACCGGCACCCCCAAGCTCCACGCAAGAGGAAGCGGGGTTCCAGAACCTGCAGCTCCAGACTGTCGACACGGCGAACCCTGCACAGCCTCAGCCACCCAAGGGTGCTGTGCCCTGTGCAGCCTCAGTTTACTCCTGCTATTCCACCTATGTGTGCTGGCACCGAGGCATTATGCTATGTTTCCACGAGTACCTACTAGGGATGGCACGATACCACTTTTTTAGGGCCGATACCGATATTTTACATTTGTTATCAGCTGATAAGATAATCCGAGACAAGATATGGACACATGACACACCACCATGACAAAACAACAAACAAACACAGGACTGAAATACAGAAGGGCTGATGAGGGAAGAGGAAACAGCTGGAAACACAGGTGAACCAAATACCAATAACGACAAAGGGGAAGTAAAACAGAACATAACACACGGGGACCAGAAGACTATCACAATAAAACAGGAAGTGAAAACAAGACAAAAAACAAGACAAAAATGCAAAAATATGAGGAGGCAAGCACACAGAGAACCAAAGCTTGACCCTCCAGGAAAAGAAACTAAACAGGAGACACAAGGTGAGAGACTACGACATGAGAAACCAAGACACAGACTGGACACTAAACACTGGGAAACTAGAAATCAAAACATAACCAGGAACTGAAACAAAAGAAGCTCCAACGAAAACATGATCCAAAAACAAATCATAAACCAAAATGCTGGGATAAAGGACCCAGGATCCTGACATACATAGTAGGTACGCTGAACCTTTTGGTGCGTGGGTTGCATTATGTAGTGGCTTAGCCTAACTTACAGGTATTACACAGGGATATGGCCTGCAAGTAAATTTAAGTTCTGCATAATTTCCAGGACTAAGGCCATAAGTTCCCTGTAAATTATGTCCTTAATTCCGGAAGGAAATGGATGGAATGAGGGATTTGTGTGACCACTGTGCTGTTGTATCAGCAGAGGTGGCAAAATTACAGACATTCTGTACTTAAGTAGAAGTACAGATACTTGTGTAAAAAAATAGTCTGGTAAAAGTTGAAGTACTGATTCAACTTCTTTACTAAAGTAATAGTGAAAAACTACAGGCTCTGAAATTTACTGTAAGAAAGTAAAAGTCGCTCTTTGGAGAAAATTTCTACCAGCTATTTTTGTGTAAAGCTAACTGAACCTTGTGCTATATTAATGTAATAATAAAACATTATTACATGAGAATACAAACTTTATTTCAATCTATCATGAGAAGAGAAATAGAAAGAGATTTTTAAAAAAAGGTCTATTTGCTGTTACCTACATTATAGAGGGTGACTCTGCCTCACCTAAACAGGGGTTACAGTGGGATTCAGCAGGTGGGGAAACCCTAAGATCGGTTGTAGTGGTAGTAGTGTAGTGTAGTGGGGTAAAGAATCACAGCTCACAATAATTTCTATTGTGAGTTCCAGTAGATTTTGTCAGGCTCTGGTCAGCTGCTGCTGCTCTTTGTGGATTTACACAACTAAATTCAACAAGATGCAACCCAGTATTTCACAAGATATCTTGGCTGATTTCCACCCCCTACACTGACAATATACTGTTGGTATAAAGGTTGAATTCAGTGAATCTAAGCATCATCAACTTAAATTCAAACTAATCTGTGCTACACTTCATATAACCATTACTGACCATGAACACCACAGTTGCTGTGCACCAATCCAACACAGAGCTTTACTGTAAATTCACCACAGTACAGCAAGCCGACCTGTTTATCCTGCACTAAACTGCAGTACGATTGTCCCGTAATGTGTTATCATTCCACCATTTAGGCCACGATCACTTTGATGTTTGAAGACACGCAGTGTCTGGAAATAAAAACTTTCCTCAGACGTGTTAAACCAAAAGTAATGAGCCAGTTTTGAAAATGTAAGGAGTAAAAAGTACAGATGTTTGTGTAAAAATGTAGGGAGTAAAAGTAAAAAGATGTCAGAAAAATAAATACTCAAGTAAAGTACAGGTACCTGAAAAATCTACTTAAGTACAGTATTTGTACTTTGTTTCTTCCCACCTCTGAGTATCAGCCAGGCAAGGCAAGACCATTTATCATTTTTAAACAGGATTTTAAGCATTTCTATGACCAAGCCTTTCTTTGGGAAAGTCAACTTTTGGAAATATTTTGGACTAGGATATTAATAATGTTGAACTGGCCTGGAATTACTTTTATAATATTTTCATGCAAAGTATTGAAAAGCATGCTTCATCTTGCAAATTTAGAGTTAAGGGTAGAAGTAACTCATGGTTCTGAAGAAATTGTCTCTGTCCTAGGTCTGAAACCTAATGTTTTTGAGTTTGATGGATGTTTCCTTTTGTGATTCCTGGTTTCAGTTTCTTGCCATTTGTTTCAGTTTAAGTATGTTTAATTCTGTTCTTGGTTTTAGTGTTTAGTTTAGTTCTCCCTCTGTGTCTGTGTCCCTTTCCTTGTGTGTGTTGTATGTAGTTTTATTCCTAGTGTTGTGTCAAGTCTGCATTCCTGTCTCCATCTAGTTATTTCCTGTTTTACTTGGTCAGTTTTTGTCTCTTGTGTTCTGTGTTTAGTTTTACTTCCTTGTCTCTTTTTAGTGATTGCATTCAGCTGTGCTCCCCACCTGTTGCCTCATTATTCCCTGTATATATATTGTCTCAGTCTTCCCCTTGTCATTTGTGGGATCCTTGTTGTTGCTGTGTCTCGTTCCTGTGTTTTTTGTGCACTTAGTGTTACTTAGTTATTTCTCCCAGTTTAAGTTTACCTTAGCTCATTTATTTGCCTTGGTTTGTTTGTTGCTTTTGTTTTCAGCCACAATAAAGTCTCACCTTTTGTTATTTACGACTGCCTGCTTTTGGGTCCTCACCTATACACATGCCACACGGTCAGCTCCCACGCACCGTGACAGTAATTTTAGAAAATGATCAAATCCACTTATGGAGATGACACTACAAAAGAATTGCCAAGGTGTATACAGTATATATTAACCAACAAAGCAGCAATGAATACTTTGTTTCCTCTGGGCACTTGTTTGAGTGTTTGAGTCCTCCTGTGCTTCAGTTGCATGGATAGGGAATTCAGTCATCATTACCCCCAGACTCAGCCCTTTAACTTTATTCCTGTTACTCTGTCTGAGGTTTGTAGAGCTTAAAAACATCTTGACACAAGCAAGTCTGTTGGTCCACATAAGCTTGACCCTGTCTTTCTTAAGGTTGTTGCTGACATTATTGCTGATACAATAACTTATATTTTTAATTGGTCTCTCTCTAATAATGAGATTCTTGAAGTATGGAAATCTACATTTGTGGTTTCTCCCCTGAATGGAGTTGATTCTTCAGTTTTAAACAACTACAGGCCAATCTCCATCTCCAGATGGAAGACTGTATGGTGAACTGTCCTCCAGCCAGCTAAACAGAGTGCCCCCTAAAAAGTGGTACAAAGACCTACTGAAGTCCTCCATAAAGACCTTCAAAATTAGCCCCTCCCACTGGTCACCTCTGGCCTCTGACAGGAACAGCTGGCATAGGTCTATCAACTCACCTTCAACATCAGCTACTGTGGCAGTCTGTCTATCCTGGATGGGTCTCGTCAGTCAACAGTGCGCCTGCAGTTGACGTGGACATTCCCCTTTATAAATCTTTTTTTCACAGCCAAGCCATATGATTTTTTTCATAGCACTTGATCTGTTATGCTCTTTGTTATGGAAACAGTAACCCTTTAACCCAACTGTGTTTAGTTAATGGGTTAAAGTAGCAGTTTAAATGCTTTTCCTTCCTTGTCTCAGTGTCAGTCAATGTCATCAATAACAATCATCACTGCTATTTTAATCAGTTTAAAAGATGGAAGTAGCTTCAGGGTCTGAAAAATCACTCCAACTTAGAAGTACCTTGAACATGCATTCTTTTTAATATCCAACAGGGGTCGACTTCTCTGGTTCTCGAAAGACTTGTAGTTGTATTGAAGTCCATGTCACGCCATTAACAATTGAGCATAAGGTAGCGCCATCCCTTGCTTGTCACATTCAGTGTCAAAACACTAACATGGTGATATTTAAAGAGGCTCAGCTTAAGGCTTCATATCAAAGTGGTAATGATAATAATGGGACTTCAGTCAATGAGTGAGCTTGTGCTTGCACTCTCTCTATATAACATAAGCCAAAATGCATACTCAATGCATGGTCAGCAGTAGCAGAGAAGTGTTAAAAAATGAACAAAAATACCATAGATTGTAGCTAGTGGCATGAAAATAAATATTCAAGTTTTTTTTTGTAAGTGTAATGATGTCTAGAATTCAGTTTTGGCTTGTGTCACATGTTCTATGTAATGTTTTAGGTGGGTGTTTCTAACTGAGAAGGCTTACCAAATTAGAGATACAGCAATTGAATCCTCCGTCATGACCAAGGTCAAAGGTTTTGGAATCTACAATAACAAGGTTATGGATGTTGCAGACTACGTCACTCCTACACAGGTTTGTATACAGGGATGCATGAAAGGATTGATAGATGACTAATGTGATTAATGGATCAGATGATGATGGGCTACATATGTGTTTTCTGCAGGGAGCTTCAGTGTTCTGCATCATTACTAAACTGATCACTACAGAGAACCAAGTACAAGGATACTGTCCTGAGGTCAGCTACTGTCACTGTCATTATCACTGTTAAATGGTAACTGGACTAGTTCTTATATAGCGTGTTTCTACTCTATCTGAGCACTCAAAGCACTTATACAACACATTTGCATTCACCCATTCACACCCCATTCATTCAAGCACTTCCATATGAAACTAAGCTAAGTGCTTTTATTGTCTAACATTCATACACATTCACATGCCAACGCTTGCATCAGAGAGCAACTTGGGGTTCAGTATCTTGCCCAAGGATACTTTGGCATGCAGGCCGGAGCAGCCAGGAATAGAACGCCAACCTTCCAATTAGTAAGTGACCTGCTCTACCTCCTGAGCCACAGTCACCCCAATAATCACTAACAGATCATCATTAGGTCTTTAGACTCATTTACAACTACACAAAGCAAAATTTTGTAAGCACAACACTGACACGGTGCTTTCCTTTTATGTAAAAAGCATGTGTGTGTGTGTGTGTGTGCGTGTGTGCGGCCTCTGTGAGACATGGTCATGTGGGTACTTGGTGGTTCCAAGGTGCATGGCTTTCTTGGGGGTTGTGGTCCTGGAGGGCTTGGGCCTCTTTGAAGGGGTGGTGGGTGCCTCTGCTAGTTCCTGGCCCCAAGGGCCTCTGGCAGGCTGCCTGTTGCCTCTGGCCCAGGTCTGGCTCTTGGGGGCATTGTGATCCTCATTATCCAGTACCTCTCATTACAAAGACACACACACAGGGAGAGAGAGCAAAATTGTATGTTGATTTGTGTACCTGATTTTCAGGTGCTGTTTGTTTTTTGTTTGTGTTTTGTTGGCGACCCATTGTGTTTTTGTGTTTTATTTCTTTTTACTTTTATGCCCCCCTCACTTTCTCTCATTCTTTTTTAAACACTGTCAGTTCTGGCATTGCTAAATTACACAAGTACTAATGTGGGTAATAATAAAAAGAAAAAAGGAAAAGAGACTGACAAGAGGAGCCTAAAGAGAATTTATATAGCTCCTCTTGGCAAAGCAAATGTGTTTGGGACAACAGTGCATTCAGATCATGATTCTGAATGAGAATGCTGCAGGACAAGAAAAAAAAGTAAAAAAAAGCAGTAAAAGAGTCTCCACTACTTTCAGCAGCTACCGAAGTGAAGAGAGAATGAAGAGAGATGTCCCTCTCAAAACAGCTGCTGCAGCTGATAATAAGATTGAAAATAAATTAAATCCTGTATTTGAGGAATGCATAGGAATGTAAAACTGAATTGAGAAATTATCTTGGGTTAGTCATTCTGGGCACCTTCTTTGATATAACACAGTCATGTATTGGTAGTGCAAAACAACTGTTACATGTGTGAATGTTTTTATCCAGAGTGAAAACAAGTATATTTGTACTGAGGACAGAAACTGCACAAAGTACATCAACAAGCCAGGAAGTTATGGTGAGATATTTTTGTCTGTCTCTTTTTCCTCCAGTAATAGTATTTAAATGCTAAAATCATTTATTTATAAATATGTTCATGTACATGTGTGGAATTAATATGATGAAATATTTATTTCTGAACTTGTATTTTTGACTTTCCTGCTTTTCTGCTTAGGGATTGCTACAGGAAGATGTGTTCCTTTTAATGGCACCATCAAGATGTGTGAGATTAAGGGTTGGTGTCCAGCTGAGATTGACACCATCAAGACGTAAGATCATTCTCTGAATGTGAAAAAGAGCTTTTTACAAGACTTTGGTTACACTTCTCTCGACTGGTAGGCTTATGTTAAAATCCATGTTTGTTGCTTGTGAAGGAATGAGTCATAAACACTTTAGTCCTCATGCAAAAGATTTATATATATTGAAGAATCAGGAAAATCACATGTACATGGATTCTCTCAGTTCAGAAAATCACAGTCTGCAAGCAGTTAGCTGTAACCAACCTTGCTGAGAAGAGTGCCTCCTCCAAGCTAACCTAACCTAACTTTTATTTCACTGCTACTCACAACCCTATTGGTCCAAAAGGTGGGGGCGGGCTTTGGTTTAGACTTAGCCTTCCCTTGTTGGTGCACAGGCTGGTCCCAGCCTCTTGGCACATCCAATCGGCAGCCCAGGAACCCTAAACAGGAAGAAAAACACCTACAGAGCAGAAACCATGCTCTTAAGGAGACGTGGCTATTTTACTTTACTCTGGAGCAGTGGGCGGGTGACGCTTTACTGTTCACCTTTTACTTTAATACGTGCAGTGTTTTAACAACTTTATCAGGGACTTGCATACACCACATATTTTCCATGTCATGAAAACTGAATAACAAGATAAGTACATCATTGCAGGACATATTCTTACAGGTCATAGTGGCTGAACATTGAGATTGATGTATTTTTTGTGCAGCTGTGGAGAACACTCTGACCTCTGGTTTCACATTCTATCTGCTCTCTGTGTCTCTAATTTATTGGATTCTTTAACCCATTGCTTCAGACACTACTTAGTTATTTGAACCAAGTAATAATTTTTAACTCCCTTTTGCCCTTTAGAGTTTTGAGTCAGTTACTGATTTATTATTTGCTACTAATTGTATTTAATTTAATCATTAGCTTGATTTATTTTTTTTTTCCTTAAGTGATCAACTGATTGATTTATTACATAATAATTTGAATGATTTCACCTTGCAACATTGTAATATTTATTGAGTAAGAAAAGTAAAAAACAGGGAGTACAAAACCAAATCCCAACAACTCTCCCGGTTCCCACCTTTTAGGTGTGAATATACCCTTATGATTGAGTCAACATTTGATTACCCACTTGATTGCAACTTTATTCACTAAGTGAAATGAAAGAAAAAATTAAAGATAAACCCAGCAACTCCCCCGGTTCATGCCTTTTAGGTGTGAATCCACCTTACATTACCCCCTCTTTCTCGCTGTCATCCGAATTCAACTCCCCAGAGAGCAACGCCATCTGCCGGGAGAAAGGCTCCTTCTCTTTGGTCAGGGCTGCGACTATCAACCTATTAATTAAAGCTCTCAAACATGGGATTAGACAACATCCACAACACACAAGTATGCCCAAAAAACAGCCAATTGAGATTAATGTAGACATGATCCACCCTTTGTGTTTCCTAAACATTTTATCAACCCAATTTCCAAATATATTGTCAGCACCTGAATTTTTTGCCAGCTCCTCAGATAACGAAGTCAGTCCAGCCAGAGCCTTTGTTATACTTCCATTCGGAGCAGTATTGCTTGGGATGAATGCACAACAGAAGTCTACAAACATTTTGCACACACCCCCCCGTTCAGCTAACAGCATGTCTAAAGTCATTCTATTCTGCCAGGTCATTAATGTAGTAGGGCCTAATTGGTCAGGGATTCCTTGTACTGCTTCTTTTGTATAGTTTCTGAATCACTGCTGATTGTAGTACAAATAGTTTATCCAATCTACATTTTTGTTCACTGTCAGCCAGACAAAGATTGACTCAAACCCGGCCATTATTTGGTTTCTAGCTTTGAATTCATCAGGTACCCCTCTAGGCACCCCAATTGTGTCTATGTACACTGAGGAGTCAAATGAACCCCCGGGCAGAGCTCTAGCTGACCGTTGCAAACCCTTGTTTCTGGCTTGTAGTTCTAACACCACAGCCGTAGTCGGAATGACTTTAAATGGCATCACCAGCTGAGCTAATGCACATGATCCCACCCAGTTGTCAGGTAACAATCCCCTTAACTGATCCTGTAAGCATATAACCTTTCTGAGAAATTCCCCATCCTAAGAACACCACCAGCCTATGGCAAACTTGCACCTTGTCTCTGTTGACCTTAAATCCAGCCACCGGCAGCAACTGCAGTAGTGATAATGTGGCCATGAGGCAAGCCTCGGCTGAGCCAAGAGTAGGTCATCCACGTACTGGATCAGGACGACTCCTTTGGGTAGGCTTAATGGTTCCAGTATGGCCCTCAGGGCATGGTTGAATAGTCCTGGACTGTTCCGGTAACCTTGGGGGAGCCTGCTGTAAGTGAACTGCTTACCACTGTACATGAAGGCAAAACACTTTTGAGCCTCCTGGGAAAGTGGCAGACAAAAGAAAGCATTCGCCAGATCTATGACGCTGAAGAACTCATGTTCTGGGCCCAGATTTTGAAGGGCCAGGTAGGGATCTGGAACTGTGAGAGCATGTGGTATAGCTGCATCAATCACCAACCTGAAATCTTGCACTATCCGCCATCCTTTTCCTCCAGCTTTCTGGACTGGCAGGATTGGTGTTCCATTTCGACCTGCAGGGCATGATCACCCCAGCTTCCAATAAGCCCTGGATTGTGTCTGCGATCCCTTCCTCTTGTTCAGGCTTTAGTCGATATTGAGGTCACCAGACTGCTGTCCGGGCTTCAATGTTATTGAGATAGGTTCTGTTTCCACCAGACCGACATCATGTGGGTTAAGTGTCCATATCTGATCTGGCACTTCAGCCAGCAGCCTTTGGGTGTCTGGGTGATCAGAGCATTCTCTGCCATGATGTCTTGGCAGATCCAGAGCCTCCAATACAGTCTTGTCCTCTGATGGAGCAGCTATGCACCACATGTCTTCTTCTGCTGCTTTCCATACATCAGGGTCTCCTGTTTCTTCCCAGTGCAGCATTTTGGCTCTCTTAACCATTGGTCCTAAAGACAGGGCCTCATATCCCTGCCCCACTGCTAAGGTGATGTGCAGAGAGGCTTCCTTAGTTAGATCATACCATGTGAGTATGTCAGGAGTTAACTCACAGCATGATGCCACTCCCTCCTTTCCTGCAAAAAGACATGTCAATCTTATTGTCACTTGAGTTCCCTCCATCTCCTCCTGCCATGCATCCTCATAGACCTCATTAGGAGTGGTGAGGTAGTTTAGTGTACAGTGTAAGTTGTCTATGGGGCTCGTGTAAGCGTGCCAGGAATATAGTTTTGACTTCCACTTTTGAAGATGAAAATTGACTGAAACTACCCCAGGTGTAGCTTCCTCTAGTTTCATCCAATAGACCCGTGTATAGGGTTCAGATTCAGGAGGCTATGGTGCTGCATACAAGATCTTTTGTGGGCCTTCCACTTTCGGGGTGTCATATGTTAGGTGGAGGCCGCCAGGATCACAGTAGATGTGTATTCGTAGTTTTGCCAATAGATCTCAGCCCAATAGATTAACTGGGCAGTCTAGTACATATAGACATTGGTGTGTCAGAGATTGTCCTCCAAATTTTACTGCCAATGGTACAGTGAAGGCTTGCGTTATGGATGTTTCCAAGATGCCAATTACGGCTAGGCTCTTTTGTGACAGCGGGAATGGTGTTGTGACACATGAATAGGTTGCACCTGTGTCTGCCATGAATGTCTTGCGTTCGCCGTTCACTGCGCAGGCCACCATTGGCTCCTCCATAGGGGTGAAGGACTGGCCTGCGGGTGTCTCTGGGCCCCGTCACTGTTCCGAGTCTGGCCCCCATTCCTGAGCCGGCATCTGGATGAATGGTGGCCGCTGGCCCCCTCTACCCCTTCTGGGTCCTCCCCTGTTCCAACCGGGCTGTGGCATACTTACGCCTCTATTTCCCCCTGTCTGGTACTGGAAAGCAGGGGAATAGGGACAATCAACTGCCCGGTGACCAGGCTCTCCATATGTCCAGCACCGCGACCTCTCTGCCGATATCCCTCATTTCCACCCCTGTTGGCATGTTCAGGGTGGTTTGAGCCTGGGTGTGCTGCTGTTTGATTCTGTCCTGCTCTGTTTCTATCATTTGTGCTGCAATGGCTTCTTTCACCACTTGCTTAATTTCTTTCTTTAATTGTTCCTCTTGTTTCATCCCTATTGGGGCAGCAACCATCTGCTTGGTTTTTTGTTTGGCTTTGCTTGCTTCATCATCTTGTCGTGCCACTTGTTGTTTGAGCAATCTTTTTGATAGATCTTGCACCTCCTTTTCCTCCACTTCTTTCTTATCCTCATGATGTTTCTAATAGTGTTCTAGATGTTCCACCCACAGTTCATGGCTAAATTTCTGTAGGCCCACAACATCAGCGAGGCTCTTCTGCACATAGTCCGGTAAGCCTTTAATACACTGCATTCTCCACAATGATGTTGCGGCTTCTGAGGAGTCATGTCGTGCTCCTGTATGTCTGAGCCACAGACTTGAGGCTCTTTTCAAGTATTCTGGTATTCTTTTATCCTCCTTCTTTTTGATTGTTGTTAGGCAATCCACATTGCGTGAAGTGGGGTATTTATTTCCGATGACTTCCCAGAGTTGATTTCTGAATCGATTTAGAGGCTCTACATCGGGTACGTCTGATTTTATCCCCGCCTCCTTTAATAAGCTCTTGGTCATGACTTTTCCTTTCACTCGTCCCAGGAGCGCTCTGATGTCTCCCAGGCACAGGCTCGCTCTCATTGTATTGTCTTCCAATGTAGTAATCCAGTCAGCTCCTCCTGTGGTTAGTGGGGGTAGTGCAGCCAGCAATCCCTCCATGTCTCTATGGCCGAACAGCACATATGCCATCCTTCCCATTGTACTTGCTCTCACGGGCAAGCTGTACACCAATTCCTCAGATGTTTTCTCCTTCATGTTCTTGCTTCTAGTTTTCATTGGGTGTGTTGCTGGACCACCTTTCTTCCGTTTTTTGCCTCCGTTCTTGTAATGTATCCTGTAAAATTCCCCATTAGGCTTGCATTTTCTGGTTCAGCCTCATTCCAGTTATCAGGATCGTTGGCCCAAAGATGTTCATATGGTTCTTCCTCTTCTGAGCTCCCCTCTGTATATTCTCTTTGACTTTCTTGCCAGTTTTTCTCCAGTGGTGGGGGGTCGCGTTGACAAAATCCAGGTGTTGAGGTGCTTCCCTTCTTGCTTTTCTCCTTTCCCTCAGTCACACTCTGTGACTTACCTGAGCACCCTGCAGTAGCTGGGGATCCTGGTGGCATGTCCCCTTCTGTTAATTCACCAGTGGCGACTGACATTTCTTGTTTTCGTTTTACTGAATTTTCCATTAGACTTAATACAGCTTGCCTGAGCTCTTCCACTTCCTGCTTCAGCTGTTTTGTTTCTTTGCTTCTTCGACATCTAAAAAGCCTTTTTTTTCATATGTACTACTGTTGCTTGGGTTAGGGGCTGACTTGCCTGATAAGAAGACAGGGATTCCGGGGAAAGGCTAGGATATAGTCCAGTAGCTTTCTTATCTCCTTTATGGGTGTCCGCCCCTTCTTTCAGCTCTTTAGGGGATGACAGCTTACCTTTGTTCTCCTCCTCAGTCAGGATCTTTTCTTTTTCTTTTTTCTTCTTGACTACTTGGGTCATCCAGTAGCACATGGCTGCTACTACAGCATCCTCTTTTGCCTTCCTCATGTTTTCTGGATGAGCCATCCCCCATCCTTTTTTCCACTGTCCTGCCATGTAGCTTCTGCCTCCCGTTTGGCTGCAATTGCTCCTGCAGCAATGCACATGATTGTCTGGGATGTGGGGAGAGGTGCTTCTGGATCGCTGAAGAGTAGGCCCTGGCATTCCCATTTTCCCCACATCTTACCTGCCATTGCTCTTGTTTTGTCTTTTTTCTTTTCGTCAGCTTTTTTAGTCACTTTTTCTATCACCCAGTCTTTGAGCTGTCCCAGTGTGTTGATTTCAAACATTTTCACCAGGTTTGGTTTGAATTATTATTGTCAATAAACAGTAGCAGGTGTATAACTTAACCAATCTGCTCATACATAGTAGCTCTGGTTACCAGTGTGGCCGAGTGCTTGTCATGTTTGTAGAGCAGTCACTCTTCTTCAAGGCCTTTTAGTGTGAGATTTCCGCTGTGTCTCACTCATTCACACTGCTCAGATACAGGCGTGCAAGCACAACGCACACCAGCAGTTTTGTTTTGCACAGTCACTTGGGCTCAGATATAAGCACACACACAGCTCTGTCTATCGCGCACTCAGTGCTGCCGCACACGCACACACACAGCTATAATCACAATGGCTTAGAATGACACACACACAGAGCCTCTCTCTAGCGTGCACTCAGTGCCGCTGCTAACGCACACATACATACACACACACACACACACACACACACAAAGCATCTCAGCACTCAGAGACCTTCTCATCCATACCTTTAGTTGCAACTTTTACTAAAAATTTACACCAATTTATTAGTCTCTATTCTCTTCACTCAACACTTTTATAGCATTTTTCTCTGCCAACGTATACCATGAAAGATCGCCCAAAATATTGATTATATTCAATTATTTAAAAACAGCCAATCGATTACTAGGCCTTTGACGAGGCTCGATAATTTGGTTAGCTTGTAACTGCGGTTAGTGATTACAAACAGGCCACCACCACGGCCGCTAAAAACATAAACAATACTCTTAGACTTGCTGTACACATCACTACTCGCCATCTTTCATGTATAAAAGCCAGTTCTTACATACCATACTTCATGGTGTGTATTACAGGAGGTTTTTCTTTCAGTAGAAAAGTTTAAAACCACACACACTTCTTGGTTACAATAACTCAATAAATTTATTCAATAGCCTAATGCTATAGTGCAGTTTAACAATACCAGTGTCTCTTACACTTCTTTTTCACTGTTATCAGTTGACTTATTGTTTCTTTACTCATCACTTCTTAATCTTTACGGTCGACCTCTTTTTTCCTGATGCTTCAATATGTTAAGGCTTAAAACAGTTTAATTAACAGCTTCGTAACCTTACCTCCTCCTCACTCACAAAATTTATGCATGCTCAATCTTGCAGAGACAACAGGTCTCTGCTTACCTTTACCTTTGTTTGAGGTACCTCTGTGAGCTCGTGAGGGTGTATTGTTCGAGAGTTGGTCCGTCAAGGAAAATCTTCCCCTCCGTCCGTTAACCAGAAGTCCTTCACAAGATACATCGGGTCACCAAGTGTTCAAGTCCGTGGTTTTTGCTTTAATCATTAGCTTGATTCAGTTTTTTTTTCTTAAGTGATCAACTGATTTATTTATTACATAATAATTTCAATGATTTCACCTTGCAACATTGTAAAATTTATTGAGTAAGAAAAGTAAAAAAACAGGGAGTACAAAACCAAATCCCAACACTTATGAAGAACAGTGACACTGTGAGAGATTGGAGTTATTATCCTGATATCAAGTTCAATTCAGAAACATTTTTACAAACCACTTATCCCTGGTCATATCTCACCTTGTATACAGTTTTGGTCCACCACCCTACTAGAGAATAGAGGAATATTTTTAGACTTCACCATCCTTACTGTACAATCTGTACACCCCCCAAAAATGCACAAATAGTTTTTTATTTTGTGTATTATAATATTTTTATATATATTTTAATTAGAAATACACATATCACATTTTTCTTGGTCGATTATGATTTCCAATGTTTTTGTTTTTACTGATTCTTTCTTGTTGATTTCTTTCTATACTTTTCTTTATTATCTAAATATAGTTTTCTTGTCACTTTCTTTCTATAATTTAATCTATAATTGACAGCATATACAATTAAAAAGAAACTTTTCCTCAATGCAAAATATAATTTTCATGATAAAAAATAATTAAACTTTACAATTTCCCCCAAATTGCAGTAATGTATGGAATTCTCTCCCATCAAAACAACTGAAAATAAAGTACTCTGCTACTGGACAGAGGTGCATATAATTAAAATCAGTTGCTGTACACCCACATTTATCAATCATATTTTATTTATGTTTTATTTATGTTCTGTTAACTGTAATTTCCCCATTGTGGGATTAATAAAGTATCATTCATTCATACATTCATTTAAACAAAAGGAGGTGCAGCAGATCTATGTAGCAAAACAAATGTCAGGTATTTGCATCATTTTACAGAGTTTGTATAACTTCACCAAATAACAGGACATCAGCACTTTTCTATTCTTCACTCATCTCTGTAATTTTTCTCATATTTGCTTTGATCCTTTTTCTTATTAAACCCTGTGCTTGGTTGTGGCTGCCTTTAAGCTCTGGCTAGCTTTAGCCACTTTGGCAGCTATTTAAATGCCCATTTTCAGCTGTGTGAGGGTGATTTATGTGTTTGATTATGTTTTTTGTTAGATACATTTTCATGGTGGTCCCCCTGCAGTTTACTTTGGTAAACTATAGCTTTGCCCAAGTTCAGGGGCTGCATCCTTTAAAGGTCACATTTGTAGGCCAATTGCTTCAGAGCAAGGCGATGAAGGCTGTCCAAATTTGATGGCTCCTCCAAATCGGTCCATGAATGTGTCCTTCTTTTCCCTGGATTTGAAGGATGGGTCCAGTGTATCCATCATGCCTACCCATGATTCTGTCATGGTCCTGGGCCGTTTGGCCAGTGCTTTGGGTTTTTGGGGTTGTAATGTTCAGTTATTGTTCAAGTCTTCAGGTTGTTTCCTTGTTTAAAGGACATTTGTAGTTAGTTTATTTGCTTTTTTGATTACTGGTTCATTTTGTTTTTGTTTTTTTTTCTTGTCTTGTGCAGAAGGTGAAATATTGCGTCCTTGTCTGTGTTCCCTACCCGATGTGTGTACTCTCCCTTTCTGTCTTCCAAGAGTTTTGCATTAGGGATTTATTGACTGACCTTGTATTTTGTGTTTTTAGACAGTGTTAAAGAGATTCTGCATTAAAGCTGTTTTGGAGTTCAGTTCCATCTCATCCAACCTGTATTTGGGTCCACCCCTGCCCGCCACACAGCCTAACTCTGACAGTACAACGCAACCAGCATGGAATCACCAGTTGATATCACTTTAATCACCTTTGTCAAGGACTGCAGTGTACGTTGCTGGCACAGAGATTATTGTGTGTTCCCAGCGCTGAGATTATGGACTATGCATGTATTCAGGCCTCCCTAAAGACCCTGCTCTTCAGATGAGGGTGAGCCCTGTGCAGCCCCGGCTGTCAGTGGAGACGGCTATGAGCCCTGCACAGCCCCCATCCATCGCATCCAGTCCACCCTCAGCGTTATTCAGTCTTCAGTCACCTGCTTCATTTGGTCTGCTGTCTTCATCTGCACCATCTGTTCCCTCTGCTTCATTGTCACCTGCCTCCTCTACACCTCACTAGCCATCTGAGTCACCTGCATTGTCATCTGCATTATCATCACCGGCTTCTACTTCTCTTCAGCGTTTTCTGCATCCCAGGTTCTGCTTCAGTCTTCGGTGTCTGCTTTGTTGTCCTCCTCACCAGCATCTTCTGCTGCATCTGCATCATCATCAGTTTCTTAGCCGTCATCTGTGTTGTCACCTGCAGCTTCAACTCCTCATCCATCTGAGTCACCTGAGCTTTTCGAGTCACTGGCTTCATCTGGTCTTGCACCTGCCTCCAAGCCATCACCATCTGCATCAGCTCCTCATCCTCCTTCAGAGTCTTCTGTGCTCTTGGCAGCAGCATTGCCACTGCCTGAGTCTTTTGAGCAACCTGCTCAGTAGCCCCAGGATTATTAAGTTCCCAGAGTGTCCATAGTACCCAGAACCGATCGTTTGCAGTTCAGTTCAGTTCCGTCTCCTGCATCCTGCATTTGGATCCACCCCTGACAGCCACACAGCCTAAATCTGACAGATTTATTGCACAGTAAAACTCGAACGCAGCAGTGGTGAAGGAGAGCGGCCAACAAGTTTGAAATTACAGTTTCTGACACAAAATAAACTTTTAAAATGTTTTTAGATGAGAATGTAGCTGTGTAAACCTCAAATATTTGCTTAATTGCAAAAATGCTCGCTATACATGGAGAGAACGCCTGACTCCCGGGACATCCTTCTCAACCCCTCACTGGCTTTTGCCATAGAGAGGAAGTTAAACACATATAATTCACTCAGATGATCTCTAACAGCTGATGTTTGCTTTATTTCAGTGTTTGATTTGTTCCTGAGCAAATTGGTTTGGCTGAAATTAAAGTTAAGCTTCATAACTAGATAATTTTATATAAGTTTAATGTCTTTCTAGAGAGCTGTCAGTTCTTGGAAATTAGTATTTGGAAATTAATCACTCGCTCATCTGTATTCCTTGATGTAGAACTGTGTTGTTTTAACATCTTATTTTCAGTGAAGAGCTGACATTAAATAAACCAAACAAACAAAAAAAAGAAGAAGCAAAAGTTGGGCTCTGTTTTAGCAGCTTCTTTTCCACAGCTGTCTAGATTACTAGGTGAAAGGAGCTATGGTGAGGTGAGGGCAGGCTATGCAGATATGAAGACTAGACCGTCAAACCTCGCAGCCGCTCACTTCCGGCCTTTGCGGCCTGTGTAGACTGGGTCCTTCGAAGAATGCAGCCTCTGAATTTGGACACAGCTGTTGCATCCTCACTTACCTCAATGCACATTTTTGACTACATTTTGATTGGTTATTTTATTTATATTTTCATCTTACGCTATAGTGTAAGAGTAGTCGTCATAGCATTTCACTGCTAGTTGTACCCTGACCATGCTTGTGACAAATAAACCTTGATTTGATTTGACACTTACAGTGCAGAGCATCCATGCCAACATATTAGTGTGCATGCATGCCTGAAACTGACTTCCTCATGAACATTCATGAGGCAGGCCGGCCTGTCACCAACCATGGGTAAGAATATTGGAAATTGTCTGGTTGATCAGTGCAGCTCTAACTCTAATATATATTAAGCAAATTATGTTTTTTCTCTGTCTGCTGTATCCATGTCTGTCTGTCTTCTCCATTCTCTTTAGTACACCAATGATGGAAGTGGAGAATTTCACCATCTTCATTAAGAACAGCATCCGCTTCCCAACCTTCAACTACACGAAGTACTACACACACTTATAATTAGGACTTGACATTAAGGCTTGTCTAGGACAAGTGTTTTTTTTTTTTTTAAGTAAATGACAAATTATTGTGTCTTGAAAAACCAATAAGGACACACACAATCCAATAATGTGAAAAAGTAAAAAACAAAGTAGAAAACAAGAAAAGGAAGTCTGTACACAATGAAAAAGCTCTTGGCTAATAAATATAAATTTAACACAAAACCTTAATGAGAGTAACGTTTTTGGGCTACAGCTGCCCTTCCTCAGACATAACAACATTACAGGTAACACGTTTACTGTATTTATACATGCCCACATCTCAATAGAGTGATGTGGTTGTGGGTGCCTTTCGACCAAATATGGAAAGGAGAAAGCAGTGGCATCCAATAAAACATGTGCAGATGATCAACAATCAAATAGTCAGTCTAAGCAATGGTATTCTAAATATATCAATATACAATGATATATTCAGACCCCTTTAAATGTTTCACTCTTTGTTTCATTGCAGCCAGTTGCTAAAATCAAAAAAGTTCATTTTATTTCTCATTAATGTACACTCAGCACCCCATCTTGACAGAAAAAAAACAAATGTAGAAATTTTTACAAATTTACTAAAAAAGAAAAACTGAAATATCTTATGGTCATAAGTATTCAGACCCTTTGCTGTGACACTCATATTTAACTCACATGCTGTCCATTTCTTCTGATCCTCCTTGAGATCCTTCATTGGAGTCCAGCTGTGTTTAATTAAATTGATTGGACTTGATTAAGAAAGGCACACACCTGTCTATATAAGACCTCACAGCTCACAGTGCTGTCAGAGCAAATGAGAATCATGAGGTCAAAGGAACTGCCCAAGGAGCTCAGAGACAGAATTGTGTCAAGGTTCTGGCCAAGGTTACAAAAGAATTTCTGCAGCACTCAAGGATCCTAAGAGCACAGTGGCCTCCATAATCCTTAAATGGAAGAAGTTTGGGACCACCAGAACTCTTCCTAGAACTGGCCGTCCAGCCAAACTGAGCAATCGTGGGAGAAGAGCCTTGGTGAGAGAGGTAAAGAAGAACCCAAAAATCACTGTGGCTGAGCTCCAGAGATGCAGTAGGGAGATGGGAGAAAGTTCCACAAAGTCAACTATCACTGCAGCCCTCCACCAGTCGGGGCTTTATGGCAGAGTGGCCTGACGAAAGACTCTCCTCAGTGCAAGACATATGAAAGCCTGCATAGAGTTTGCCAAAAAACACATGAAGGACTCCCAGACTATGAGAAATAAGATTCTCTGGTCTGATGAGATGAAGATTGAACTTTTTGGCATTCATTCTAAGCGGTATGTGTGGAGAAAACCAGGCACTGCTCATCACCTGCCCAATACAATCCCAACAGTGAAACATGGTGGTGGCAGCATCATGCTATGGGGGTGTTTTTCAGCTGCAGGGACAGGACGACTGGTTGCAATTGAAGGAAAGATGAAAGCGGGCAAGTACAGAGATATCCTGGAAGAAAACCTCTTCCAGAGTGCTCAGGACCTCAGACTGGGCCAATGGTTCACCTTCCAACAAGACAATGACCCTCAGCACACAGCTAAAATAACAAAGGAGTGGCTTCAGAACAACTCTGTGACCATTCTTGACTGGCCCAGCCAGAGCCCTGACCTAAACCCAACTGAGCATTTCTGGAGAGACCTGAAAATGGCTGTCCACCAACAGTCACCATCCAACCTGACGGAACTGGAGAGGATCTGCAAGGAAGAATGACAGAGGATCCCCAAATCCAGGTGTGAAAAACTTGCTGCATCATTCAAAAGAAGACTCGTGGCTGTACTAGATCAAAAGGGTGCTTCTACTCAATACTGAGCAAAGGGTCTGAAAACTTAAAACCATGTGATATTTTAGTTTTTCTTTTTTAATAAATTTGCAAAAATTTCTACATTTCTGTTTTTTTTATTTCAAGATGGGGTGCTGAGTATAAATTAATGAGAAATAAAATTAACTTTTTTTGATTTTAGCAAATGGCTGCAATGAAACAAAGAGTGAAAAATTTAAAGGGGTCTGAATACTTTCCGTACCCACTGTACATATGCATGCATACATGCATGTAAATAAACAACGTAAGTACTTAAATTATATCATGAAAAGGTGTTCATGTATATAATCATCTCAAAGTATAAATATAGAAATGATCAAAAAAATACCATTGCTGAGGCAGATTAGTAGAAAAAAACTGTAATTAGTTACCTGCAAATCAGAATAAAAGTGATTGTATATAACTTTTCAATTCTTCCCTTATTAGTTTTTATTAATTTGGATTTATATTGGTCCCTCATTCTTGCCATTCCTGTTTCATTAGTTTTTTTTCCTACTATTTATACAATTTTCCATGACTGTGTTCTCATGCACTGGTTTTTGTAGTTTTGCATTTTACATTATATATTTTATTTTTATTCAATATACAATCACCTTTATTCTGATTGGTTTACAGGCACCCACAACTACATGACTCTACTGAGATGTGGGCGTGTATAAATAAACGTGTTACCTGTAATGCTGTTATGTCTGAGGTAGGGCAGCTGCAACCCAAAACGTTACTCTCATTAAGGTTTTTGTATTAAATTGATATTTATTATCCAGGAGCTTTTTGCTGGTGTGCGGACTTCCTTTTCTTAAATTATTGTGTCTTCACATTGTTATTTACTTTAGTGAATAAATGTCATATTCAGACTGCTATTTCAAAAAAGAACACACTTGTCAGTTCTAACTCCAAATCCACTGAAGCAGGAGTAGGAACCACATGCAAAACATTTTATTGCAGAACACTATCAGCTCTGCATTACAGACATATGTTACAGCTGCAGCACACAAGTTAAAAGGAAAATGAAAAATTGTGAACAGCTGGAGAGATCAGTTTGACTGAGTGCAGTGTAAATAAGGGAAATGTATTCTGCTGTGTTTGCAGTGATGAAACACAATTTGACCCCAGCAAGCGATGTTAACTAGCAAGCATTAGGAGCTGTGTAATTCACTATTTCACTCATGGTTCAATATATACTATAATGGTAATGTTAGCTAAGCACCAGACTAGACAGCTGTGACCTACTCAGTTGCATTAGCTAATTTACAAACTTACAGCTGTTGTGATTATAACTGTTATGTTTTTATGTCATAGAAAGGTAGACCACTGGTTCTCAGTGTGTGTGCTATGGGAGGAGACATGGGGCCATGTAAATACAAAATGCAGTTTTTAAATGAGTTCATTTATTAAGGAGAAAAATCCAAACCTACCTGCCTGTGAAAAGTAAGTGCCCCCTAAACCTAGTAACTAGCGGTACCATCCTTGGCAAGAAGAACTGCAATAAAACATTTGCAGTAAACGGAAATGAGTCTTTCCTATCACTGAGGAATTTTGGCCCACTCTTCTTTGCAGAATTGTTTTAATTCAGTCACATTGGAGGGTTTTTGAGTATGAAGATACAGGTTTAAAGGTACAGTCACAATTTTTTTAGGCTATTTAATTAAATAAAATGAAATTATACTCATAAATATGCATAGATCAGTGTGTAATTATGCCTTCCAACAAATTGATGTACTCATAAACATATAATATAAACATATTTTTATACAGTGGCAGTTCTCCTCACCTTGAACTTCATCTAAAAGTTCAGCATGTCCTCAACAACTCACCTGACTATTGCTGTCCTTTGGTCAGAAGTGAGCTTCCCTGACTCATCAGCCTGTATCCAATTTGTTTCACAAAGTTTAACAGCCTCTTCATGAGGATGCTTTGCACCCAGCACTGATGGCTTGACTCAACAGTAGACTGACAGCCTTCCACAGACAGAGAAAAACTATGGGGCAGAACAGGTAGCAGAAACACACCAGCCAGCCGACATGGCATGATGTGTTGCTTATTGAGATAATTTCTTTACTTCACCTCTTCTTCCACTTCACTTTACATGACAGGTCCTATTTAAGTGATCTCTTGATTCAGTAGATCTGGCAGTAATCAGGTTTAGGTGTGGTTAGTGAAACTGAACTCAACTTTCCAAAAAATGTGGGTGAACACAGTTCATTCATGAGTTAACAAGGGGATGGGGGGTGGGCAATTTCTTTTTTTTTATATAAGACCAGGTAGGTTTGGATAGCTTTTTTCCATTAATAAATGAAATCATCAATTTAAAAAAAATGCATTTTACTTATTTTCTTTGTCTAATATGTAAATTAGTTTGATGATCTGAAATATGCAGGTGTGACCAACATGCATAAATTGAGAAATCAGAAAGGGCAAATAGTTTGACTTTATTTCCACTCACACTGAAATTACAAATTTAGAGAAGTTTTTACACACAACCATCATGCACAGCTGTAGCTATTTAGATATTTATCACATGTACCTCTTATTCATCACAGCCATTACTAAAGTTACGTACAAACCACAATATGGAGTAATATATATCAGACATTTTTATCCAAGACAGGTGACTTTTGCACCTGGCCAAATAAAAGGAAAATTTACTTGTTGTTGAACCCAGAAATGTTTAAACACAACTGCTAGAATTATTGTCATATTTAAGTCTGACATACTTATTTGTGTGTTGGCAGAGGGAACTTCCTCTCTAACATCACTCAAGAGTACATCAATAAATGTAACTTCGACATGGTCAACAACACCTACTGCCCTATCTTCAAAGTGGGAGATGTTGTTCGCTATGCACAGCAGAACTTCACTAAACTGGCAGACAAGGTAAAGATGGGGTTATGGGGTCAGGCCTGTGCCACCTATGTATAGTAGAGCCTGTCCACATTTATACTTTTGTTAAAGAAATCAAATGTTTAGAAAATTCTTGCAGATGTTATATACTCATGAAGAAAAAAAATTATAATAATAAAAATTGCTGCCCCAAGTGGAGGAGTTCAAGTATCTTGGGTCTTGTTAACAAGTGAGGGGAGAGGGCAGCAATGGATTGACAGACAGACTGAGGCTGCACCGCTGTGAGAGATAGCTGAGCATGAAAGCAAAGCTGTCGATTTACCACTCAATATATGTCCCTACCCTCACCTGTGGTCATTTTATTGATACTGATATTTATATTTCACATATTTTAAAAATTTAAACAATTCTATAAAATTTCTAGGAAAAATTCTGTCAAATTACAGATTTTTTTTTTTTACAATCCAAAAGCTAATGATACACTATAGTGGCAGATAAACTGGATTGATAAGAGATGAGTGAAGAAGACATGCTCAATGGGAAGTCATGGGAAGTCTCCCGACAGCCTGAGCCTATAGTAGCATAACTAAGGGATATTTCAGGGTCACCTGATCCAGGGGTAATTATAAGTTTTATCAAAAATTAAAGTTTGAAGCTTTCTTTTAGAAGTATAGAGTGTGGGTGTCTCCTGAACACAAACTGGGAACTGGTTCCTCAGGAAAAGAGCCTGGTAGCTAGTGGGTCTCCCTCCCATTTTACTTTAAGAAACTCTAGAAACCACAAGTAACTAGCAATCTGTGGGCACTCTGTTTGGTAATGAAATTGTGTTCAAGAGAATTCATAGTATCTACTGGCAGTGCAAAAAGAAAACAGCCCTTTAAAGTGTGCAGTTCACAGAGAAGCTGCTAGTAGGTTGTTAACCCCAGCTACTGCAAAGACCTCTTAGGTCAATTAAACCTAACCAGTGACTGAAAAAAAATTCTTTGAATATGTCTAAAAATAGCAGTGGCAGACAGGACCTGAAGTGATTTTGCCTCTTATCAATAACTTCTGTATGTAATTCTGTCAGGGAGGAGTGATTGGAATAAAGATTGGCTGGATGTGTGATCTGGACAAGACAGATGACCACTGTAACCCCTCATACTCATTCACCCGACTGGACGCCATGTCCCAGAAGAATGCTGTCTCACCTGGCTACAATTTCAGGTATTCCATTATTGCTTCCCATAATGCCAAGAAATATGTAGATTCTTTTTACTACAGGTAACATCACACACACATGTCTAACATTCACAAATACACACATCATCTGATGAATGCATCAGGGGCAACTCAGGGTTCAGTGTTTTTTTTGCACTGTTACCCGTGAGTTCTGCACAAGAATTCCTAAGTACCCAAACCTTGTGTGCAAGTACAAATGGCAAATAAAGTCTCTTAAGTGTTGAATCTTTCAGCCCACCTTTGCCCAGCCACTCGTAGGATTTTTTGATATCTGTCAGAGGTACATTCCATGCAGGGGCCTAACCTTCCATGATGGTTCCTGTTCTTTCTCCTGTTCTTTCTCAGGTTTCTGCTGCTAAGTATGTAATCATTTGTGGCCATATACCTGATGTACTCATGGATCTTTGTTGTTTCATCCAGGATGCTGTTTCTGACACTCACTAGTCCTCAGCCTCCTTCCTTAGCATACAGTCTTAGGGAACTGGATTTGGGGTGAAACCCACGTTTTGTGGTAAGGAACTTTTTTGTCTTGATGTCAGTGGCTTCTAGCTCTTCTTTTGGCCAACTTATTATCCCAACAGGGTAACTGATAACTGGCAGGGTGTAGTAGGTGTTGATAGCTCGGATCTTGTTCTTGCCATTCAGCTCCAGGTACTTGGTGGTTGCAGCTTTCCTAGTGGCCTCTTCATGGTTTCCATTTACCTGTGGAATTCCAAGGTACTTGTAGCTTTCCTCAGTGTCTACAATGTTGCCTTTTGGTAGTGCAATCCCCTCGGTTGTGACTACCAGAAGCTCTACTTTATCATACGACTACATTGGATGTTGTCTGGACTCGGATGGGAGTGTTCCCCTTCTGGGGATCCTTGAGGATCCAGCCCTCAGTTAGCCATTCCTTCTGTCCAGCTCTTCGTATGTGAGACTCTTTCTTGAATGTCTGCCACTGTCCTGTGGTTACTGGATCCTGTTCAGGTTGCTGTGGTCTGCTCTTAGATCCACCTGGCCATTGGTATCACATCTTTATCACACCTTTCTGCAGCTCTGATAGCTGGCTAACTTCCCTCTGTTGTACTTTGACCTTAGCCTCTAGTCGTTTGGAGGGTATGGCCAAGCATATAGCCAAGTATCTCAAGGATCACTGTTGCCATACTATAGATCAGTTTGGTTTCAGTGATGGTAGAAATAGTGATTGTCCATAGTGCTGCATTCACTTTGTCTAGTAGACTTTCAGAGGGTAGTTCACATAGTCTTGGTAATTAGCCACAGGGGGTCCAGGCTTTGCACCCACGATCTTTTCGTTTAGGTAAGCTGCTGTGGCATCCAACCTTCATTTTGGCTTGGCACCCAATATCAGCGTGTGGGAATGATGATGATATCCCCCTGACCTGACGTCCTGGTTCCCCTTTGCCGTAGCATTTGTGTTGTACCTCGTCAATCTCTAGTTGCGGATGGCAGTTGCTTCTTGCAGTTGTTGGAACACTGAGCTACTAGTTGTTTCAGTGTCAGTTTGGATGTAGGGTGTTGGAGAATCCATAGGTCCCACACCTTCTTCATGTAGCCCCTATTTGGTTCCTCAACACCTGACATGGACTTTGTTAATCTGGGCTACATTCTTGCAGGGCATGCATGTCATGCTGTTGGCTTTTGAGATGATCTATTAAATATTTAAAATAATGGAATCAAATGAAAGTGAGATTTAATTCTGACATGTTAAAATAGCATTTAATCCTTTGTATTTCTATTTTGATTGAATCACTTGTGCCTGCAGAAGGAAAACACGAAATTAAGAAAACTGTGCATGTAATGAAATCTTTTTTTAATCTATTCCCTATTTTGAAAGCAAAGATAGAGGTCAAAGTTTGCAACAATAAATAGATGTTATAATTGTATGTGATTATTGATCGTGGTTGTGTTTTGTTTGTTTTATTGATTACTTCAAACATATATTTTCTTAGTAAATTTTAAGCATAAAAGAATGGATTTCATCATATGAATAGTGTGGTTTTTCTGTCTATATAGATTTGCCAAATATTTTAAGATGGAAAATGGGACAGACTACCGCACTCTGGTCAAAGCCTATGCTATCAGGTTTGATGTTCTTGTCAATGGAAATGTGAGTATGTAGTTTAGCGCATCAGTTCACTATCCATTAAACAAATATGTTATGAATAATGATACAGGGATATATATATATATCCACACGTAATCATTTTTTAAGAATACATTTTTAAGTGATATATTTACAGCACTGATTATTAGTAGGTTTTTGTTGTTCTAAATAAAAACATTTCTTGGACAAAATGGTGTCTGGTGTTCTGCAGGAGACTGAAACTAATCTACTGTTCTGCTTTGAAGGCAGGAAAGTTCAACATGATCCCTACGCTCATTAACATGGTTGCAGCCTTCACATCAGTGGGAGTGGTAAGTTATACTATTATATTTTTGGAATATGCCCAGGTAAAGTCTAAGTTTCAGAAAGAAAAATTGGAAGATTATGTCCAAAAAAAAAAAGACATAATAAAATCCTGGTCTAAGCACTAAAGGTGGATTTGGACTTGCTTACACTGAGACTAGTCCACAAAAATATATTTAAAACTTTTATTACTTGCACAAACCTATCTAAAGTGCCTGGACCTGAATATTTTTAGGTAATTTTTTTTGGTCATAGTCTTTCATTTTTATTTTTTTTATTTATTTATTTTTTTAGGACAATTCCCTTTCATGAGCACAGGTGGTTTGAGGTAAACCGTTAGCACTCCTGTTATTATCTTTATTTTTAATTAAAAATTGAAATAATTTTTTTTATCATTGTCAGTCATGCAAACATCTGCAACACTGCTATTTTTTTCTGACATTAAATTGTTCATTAAATTGCTCAAAATGTTTAATGGAACACTTTTTAATCAGAGTACAGCATCAAGGGCAACAACCCCAAAACAGGAATGGTTTTACAGGTCGAGGCCACTGACATTTCCCTCCTCATCTTTTCTGACTGTTTTTTCACTAGTTTTGTATTTAGCTAAGGTCAGTGTCACTGCTGGTGGCATACCTGGACCCTACAGAGGTTGCACAGGCAGTCCAACTGCTCCAGGATGGCACATCAATATGTGCCATTACCAAAAGGTTTGCTGTGTCTCCCAGCACAGAGGAGGAAAATCCAGGAGACCAGCAATTACTCTAATAGAGCTGGACAGGGCTATAGAAGGTCCTTAACTCATCAACAGGACTGGTATCTGCTCATTTGTACAAGAAGGAACAGGATGAGCACTGCCAGAGCTACAAAATGACCTCCAGCAGTCACTGGTGTGAATGTCTCTGACCAAACAATCAGAAACAGACTTCATGAGGGTGGCCTGAGGACCCAGCATCCTCTCACTGCCCAGCACAGTGGAGCCCAATTGCCATTTGCCATAGAATACCAGAATTGGCAGGTCCACCAATAGTTCCCTGTGTGTTTCACAGATGAGAGCAGGTTCACCCTGAGCACATATGACAGACATTAAAGAGTCTGGAGAAGTTGTGGAGAATGTTATGCTGCCTGTAACATCATTCAGGATGACCAGTTTGATGGTGAGTCACTGATGTCCGGGGAGGCATATCCATGGAGGGATGCACAGACCACTACAAGCTAGGCAATAGCACCCTGACTGGCATTAGGTATTATTATGAAACCCTGAGACCCATTGTCAGACCGTACACTGGTGCACTGGGTCCTGGGTTTCTGCTGGTGCATTACAATGCCTAGCCTTATGTTGTCAGAATATGCAGGCAGTTCCTGGAGGATGAAGGAATTGATACCACTGACTAGCCCGCACGCTCACCTAACCTAAACCCAAAAGAACACCTCTGGGACATTATGTTTTGTTACATTTTTCTGTGTTATTGTAGGGTCTTAACCTTACAATATAAAGCTCCTCAAGGCACTTGGTTTTTGTGATTTGGTGCTATATAAAGATAAAATTGGAGTGAATTGATACCATGGCCCTATCATGTCATTAGGAGCCCCAACATTGTCAGTAGGGGCCATACTGAGTACCATTTGAGGTGTTGCAAAGCAATTCGTCATGCATAACCTGATAAATTTTTGAAAAAACATGCTTCTTGCTCCTTACCTGAGGAGCTGCTTTCTCGCTTGGATATTTGAACTGAATTGAAAGCTGCTAGTAGGTGGAGAATCAGTGCTCATGAAAAGCAGTGATGCTTCACACAAAATTTGGGTTAGCTTGAAAAAGTAGTTGATGTTTGTTCTGTGCGAGTTTGAGGTCTGTGATGAAATCACTGTTCAGAATGGGATGGCTAGAGAGCAATCTAAAAATAGTAGCTGTGCTAGAAGATGTCTGGACATGCCCTAGAAAATGACCTTAAACTGCAGATTACCCACGATTAAATAAGGTAAGGCTTTTGAGTTTTACTGACCTTACCTCTCAGAACTTTTTGATCACACCTCTTTGAAAAAGCAATGAAAAAGAGCAGTGTGTACCCTATATTCAATCTGTGACCTATGAAAAAAACAACAGATGAGTATTACTGTACAGATATATAACATTTATTTATTATTATGTAGGGCACAGTGCTGTGTGACATCATACTACTCAACTTCCTGAAAGGTGCGGAGCAGTACAAGGCCAAGAAATTTGAAGAGGTAAAATACCTGGCTCTTAATCAAAATTTAATGTGCATGTTGTCTGATATTACTCGTTATGATATAGGTGACATTTAAGGTTAAAACATTATTGCACTAAAACACAAAATAAGGACACCCCCCGAAATTGTTAAATAGAATGCAAGTGTGTTTCAAACAAAAGTTTTAAAAAGGAAACCATCCTTGATGCTCTAACTCAGGGATCCTCAAGTCCAGACCGGTGTCCTGCAACTTTTAGATGTGTCTCTGCTTCAGCACACCTGAGTCAAATATAGAAGTCATTAGCAGGACTCTGGAGAACGTGACTGCATAGTGAGGAGGTAATTCGGCCGTTTGATTCAGGTGTGTTGGATCAGGGACACATCTAAAACCTGCAGGACACTGGTCCTCGAGGCCTGGACTTGAGGATCCCTGCTCTAACTGTTGGTGAGACATTCAGGTACAAGTCTGGATTCAGACTCAGCACAATGGGAATGGTTTTAAAAGGTTTATTGAAAGGATGGTAATGATTAATGGAGAATGAATGAGGAATAAAGAAAGAGGCCTCGGAGGTAACCCCTCCAAGGCCTCTGTCTTTATTCCTCATTTAAAACCTCTACTGAATCTTGTCCTCACTAAGTCTTGGTCACTCCTCAACAAGATAAAAATAAGATTAATAATGAATTCATGCAGCATGGACAGTTGTCTGATGGCAATCACAGAGACATAGCTGGATAGCATCATCCCTGGCATGGCTATTGTGCTAGCACGTGCTAAGCAGACAGGATAGTGTCACCAACAGTATAAGCAGTATAATAATTACTGGTGCACATCTATAGACATTATTAGGACACACTGCTCCCCTGACATTAACTATCTGGCTTTGAAGTGCAGACCTTTCTAAATGCTGAGAGAGTTTACTGACATCTTAATTGAATTTGAGGGTTGGAACCTGGGTCTATGCACTGCCCCTTGTAGGCAGGGCTTTCACCTTTATAAGCACATGTGCAGATCATTAGGGTGTCTTTTTGTTTGAAGTTCTGTGTGGAACTCACTGGTATTGTGTGGTGCTGTTTGGCTGTTTTGAATGTTTTAGTTCCCCTCTTGCTGAGGTATGCCATGGAGGGACTGTTTCTTTTGGGTTGATGTGGAGCTTGGTCCTAAGGGTTATGTTTAGTTTGTAGGAGGAGGGTCTGTTTCCTTTCTCACTGAGGCTTGTGGTGAACCCTGCTGATTCTTCTTGTGATACCTGTCAGGGTGGGACCTTGAATTGGAGGCAAGTAAACTAAAAGCAGGAGTATGGTATTGTAAGGGGGATATTCCCTCTGAGGTAATTTGTTTAATTGCAGATTGCCTTGTTTCCATTTACACATTGCCAGGCTGCTGCTTTGCTGGTGTGGATTTCAGCTGGTCAAGCTGAAGCCATTAAACTTTTGAGTATTTGTCTTAAATGTTTTAACCTGTCTGCTTAGTGCTGAAGATTTTTTTTTTAATGTGATTTTTGTATTTTTATCTGTTTGCCAGTTCTGGGGCCTATTCCAGGAAGCATGTGACGCTCTCACAGCCACTTTATGAATGAGGAAATGAATCGGTGTCAGACAGGTGGCTCAGGTGCGTGAGGGGGAGATACTCAGTTTGTTGGATAAAACCTGTCAGCGAGCAGGTTAGGTTCAGTCTGTTACCCTGGTAACTGACTCAGAGTTGGAGTTAGCTCTCTTTCTGGAATAGAAAACCTGAGTTTCCCTCATTTTAGGGTTAACAGACCCAGAGTTGTTAGCAAAACCTGCTTCCTGGAATAGGCCCCTGGTTTATGCAGTAGAGCAGAGCTGGTTTTATTGGGCCTAACCTTGTCATTGTTTTGGGTAGTGAAAGCCTTGCTGGGAAATTTGTGTTGTTGTTTTTTGTGTGTGCCAAGGTGGTGGGAATTGAGCATGCTTCGTATGTATTTTATGGCTTTTGGTTGTGGTGTAGTGCCATGTAATGCATCAAGAGAGATGGATATATAGATATCTAATTTATAACAATTCTACATTAAAATTGAATTTTTGTGAACTGAATGTATACCTTTTCTTATATTCAAGTGGTGTGTGTTAGGTATGATTGGTTGGTGGTGCATTAACTGTGAGGTGGGCATTTGTGCTCTGTCAGCTCAGTGCCATTGCACCACTCATTGCTATTTAAACCCTCTGTATTTTCGTTCATGAAGGCTTCTCTTAATTGTAGACCTTGACAATTGTAGTCCGGAGTGTTTTTAACTTGGCTTAATAAGGGTTTTTCTCTTTATCCAGTAAGTATTCTGTAATCATCCATCCATTTGGGTCTTCCGGTATTGCTGAGGTGATGAATGGTTTTCTTTTTATTTAAAAAAAAAAAATGCAGTCTGATAGGTTTACTTTGGTTTTTCAGCCTACTGATGGCCTCCTTTACTTGCATGAACATTTCTTTGGATCTTATCTGACAGTACCAATAAAAAGCTGCCAAATGCAAGCTGAAAACAGCCAGATTTGGAGGGTGGGGACATAACCGCTTCACTTTCACACTCGGCTCTCTTCACCAGAACAGGCATCATCTTCACTGCTGATGCTGAACCAGTCTGTCTGTTGATCTCCTGGTCTGCTCTCACCCTACTTGTGAACAAGACTGAGATACTTAAACACCTCTACTTGGGCCATTAACTCATTCATGACCTGGAAGGGCACTATCTTCTTCCAAATGAGAACCATGGCCTTGTACTCTTCTCATCCTAACCACTTCACAGTGCCAGTGCTGCAAATCACCTAAGTGCAAACTGGAAGTCATTGCTTGATGAAGCCACCAAAGCCTCATCATAAAAAGCTGACCACAGAATCAGACACCCTCCACCCTTTAACTGTGCCTAGAAATTCTGTCCATAAAAAGTTATGAACAGAATTGGTGACGAAGGGCTGCTCTGACAGAGTCCTCTCACCGTAAATGAGTCTGATTTATGAAAAGCAATGCAGACCAAGCTCTTGTAACAATTGTACAGGGACCAGATAGCATGCAACAACAGACTATAGTGCATACTTCCAAAACACCTCTCACAGGATCCCCTGAGGTCCACATAACACAAAACTAGGTTCAAGGTTTTTCTTTTTTGTCATTGTATATGCAACAAAGATTTGGTGCACTCTGGGACAAAGCAGTATCAACACTCGTATAAAAGTATGCTATAGAGAAATAACTATAAAACTGAATTTTAATAATCACTCTCATACAGTCAATGCTCATACACCTATACAGATAAGATACAGAAATGATACATAAATATAAGTTTAAAAAAATCAAATTATGTATTTCACAAGGTTATATCACATAAGACAATAACCCTTGTTTTTTGTTTTTTGAATGATTTCAGTTTAGTGACGGCTCTGGGAACTAAACTGTTTAACAGTCTTGTAGTGCATATTTTGACAGCCCTGTACCGCTTGCTGGGGGTACTGGGTTAATTTAATTGGTTAACTACCTTAGTGACCTCACCTCCAGTGATGGGCGAATCATCCCCTTTGTGGCCAGACTTTGCTTCCACTGCAGACAGTATGTCAGTGCTCACTACCCAACTATGCTGTCAGTTGAGGTCACCAGAACCCCATTCCCACCATATACAGTGTGGTCAGAAAGCTGCTCCCCTCCTGAGTTGCCTGACAGTTTGCCAGAAGACCTCACCAGTAGTCACCACCTCTGGGTAGTTACTGAAAGTATGAGATTAGGGATACAAGCAGCAGAAATGGATGGCTGGCCTGTGCGGTCATTTGGTCATTTGGGATGGTTCTTGGAGTAGTACTATTCCTCCAAATTGAAGGGAGCCAGTTGAGGTGGTTTGGGTATCTGACCAGGATGCCTCCTGACTGCCTCCTAGGTGAAATGTTCTGGGCATGTCCCACCAAGAGGAAGCCCGGGAGCATGTTAAGAGCACCCTGGAGAAATTCTAACATCTCTTGGCTGACCTAGGAATGCCTTGCGCAGAGTTGGAGGAGGTGGCTGAGGAGACAAAGGTCAGGACCCCTGCAACCCAGATCAGGAAAAGTGGCAGAAAATTGGTGAATGAATGGACTGTGGTCCTTGTCATGGAATAATGATGGAACAGGCCTCGCCTGGCTATAAAATAGCTTGTCAGTCGAATTACTTTTGAGCCTCTGAAATGGCTGCAGATCCTAAACAGTCAATGCAATATTTTTGTTAAACTCCTTAAACTAAACCTGAAAGTCTGCACTTCAATCACAGCTTGATTGTTTGAGTTTAGATTTGCTGTGGTGGGGTATGGAGGCAAAATCATATATGGACCTAACTGTACATCTATGAGCCAACTCCTCTCTGTGGTAGAACAGACTGTAAATGCAGCACTGTCAAATCAGTGCATATTAAAGTCGTTATGCTTAAATGTTAATTAATCAGTGTTACATTTACATATCTGCTGCCTGCAGTGAAAAGAAACAGAAGCAACTGCTTAAAAGAGGGTGAGATGCTTCATACTATAGAATAGAGTAGGTAACAGAGTTAGGTGGTAATTCTCTGCTAGATAAGTTGTTCATGTAAGACTGATTTAATTTAATTTTAATCTCCAAAAGGTCCAAAGTTAATTAGGATTTTTGTACATTTGTGACTTTGTTATAATACAGTTTGATTTGTCTCACTAAAACTGAAGTTAGGAGGTCTTGACTTATAATAATACAGTCTCTCTCTCACTCTTTCTCTCTGTAGGTGTCCGACAACCCATCAAAAAGCAACGGGCTGTATCGCTCCCAGCTGTCCCTCAGACAAACCATGACAAAGTCCAATGACTCAGGGGCATTTTCTATTGAACATTACAGCTGAATGGAGAACAAACATGTTTTTTTTATTATCCAGCAGAACTCTGGTGAAACCCATATGTTTATGCTGGTGTTAGAGAGCATATGTAAAACATATGTAGAACAGATACTGAATTATTAATGTGTTGCACCAATTCGATTAGCTACACACAAGGATGAACACATAAAATGAACAAAATACCAAAGCATGAGTATCTTTGCATGGTTATATATTTGGCATGTGACAGCAGCTCAGGATTTCTGGTCTGACTTTTGAAAAGGAATTAGAACTGACTGTAAGTTTTAACACGAAAACAATAAATAAGACAACTGGCATGAACTGGTTCACTAGTTTGTTCCTGGTTAGTAACTCTGTTGTGATTTCTGCTCTGATTCATTCTCTGTAGAATGGAGACTGATTGTGGTTTGGTTTGATGAAAACATATATGATGTGATTTCCAAGCAGTCTCTTCTTCCTCCTCCTCCTCCTCCAGCTGGTCTGCTTAGGGGTTGCCACAGTGGATCATCTAATTTCATCTCACCCTATGTCTATCATGCCTGGCAGCTCCATATTCAACATTCTCAGCCAAATATATCCACAATCCCTCCTCTGCACATGCCTAAATCATCTCAACCTTGTCTCTCTAACATTGTCTCTAAAATGCTCTGTCAACTCCAGCTCTGCCGCCTGTCTTTTTGTCAGTGCCGATGTCTCCAAACAGCACATCATAGCAGGTCGCACTGTCATCTTATAAACCTCCCCTTTCACCCTTGCTGCTATCCTTTTTGCCACGTATCACCCCGACACTTGTCTCCACCCACTCCACCCTGCTTGTACTCATCCACCCTCACTACTTCTGCTCCTTGCATCTTAACTGTTACACCGTTTCCCTCGCATTCACACACATTCTGCCTTGTTTCTACAAACTTTCATTACTCTCCTCTCCAGAGCATACCACCACTTCTACAGACTCTCTTTCACCTGCTCCCTACTTTCACTACAGATGGTAAATGGACTAGTTCTTATATAGCACTTTTCTACTCTAGCTGAGCACTCAAAGTGGTTTATACAACAAGTTTGCATTTACCCATTCACACCCATTAATACAAGCACTTCCTTCTACAGCTAAGTGTTTACTGTCTGACATTCATACGCATTCATACTCCGATGGCTGCATTGGAGAGCAACTTGAGGTTCAGTATCTTTCCCAAGGATACTTTGGCATGCAGGCTGGAGCAGCCAGGAACCTTCCAATTAGTTGATGACCTGCTCTACCTCCTGAGTCACAGCCACCCCAGATCACAGTGTCATGGTCCTGGGCTGGTTGCCCAGTGGTTTTGAGTTTTGTTTGGTTTGTTTATTTATTTTAAAAAAGCTTAATTATGCCATTGATCCTTGATTTGTTCAATATTTATTTTCACATCAAGTATTGCTTTAGTTTTATTCCTCACCATTATGAACAGAGTCGACTCCTGATGTAAACCTGCCCTCACCTCACTGGCCTCACTCCTGCTGCACACTCGTCACTGTCTCACTGTTCTTGTACATGTTCTGCCCCACCCTCACATACTTCATTGCCAGTCCTGACTTCCTCATGCAGTACCACAATTCCTCTCTTGGCACCCTATCTCATGCTTTCTCTAGATATACAGAGTGCACAACCTTTCAACCTTCTCTATACTTGAAGCCATACTGCTGATTATTAATTGTCACCTCTCTTCTTAACCTAGTTTCAACAACTGGTGAAGGAAGGGAGGCAGGACAAAAGACATGCTGTGGAAGAGAGACAGAGATTAATAATAACTAATGATTAAATGCAAAGTGATGAATAAACAGAGAATGAAAAGAGGTTGATGAATAAGAAATAGGCAGTGCATCATGGGAACCCCCAAAACCAGGCCTATTGCAGCATAACTAATGGAGGGTTCAGGGTCACCTAATTCAGCTATAAGCTTTATCTCCACAACACCATTCACACATTCTTCCTTCAAGATTACCCCACCTCTATTTTGCTTCCGATCTTCACCATGGTAGAACAGTTTGAATCCACCTCCAATGCTTCTGCTCTTACTTCCCTTCCACCTGGTCTCCTGCACTACCTTCCTTCTGTCCATCATATCAGCAGCTCTCTGCCTTTCCCAGTCATAGTCCATACATTTAAAGTCTCTACTCATCTCCACACTTGTCTTTCCTTCTCTTTTGCTGCCTCCAAACACAACGCCCCCTTTCTCTTCCTTTATCTATGGCCAATAGTAGAAGAAATAGGTCATAGGATTTCTTTTTCAAGGTCAAAGATCAAGGCCACCAAAATTTTCCCCAAAATGTTAAAAATCCCTATCTCAAAATGTTTTGACCCAAAATTGATGAAATCTTGTGGAAATATTCCACATGTTATGGACCAACTGAAGGCTTTTCAGGAAGCTTTTAGAGTGACCTGGTAATTTCTCTAGGTTCCTTGCCTTGTCTAGTTTGGCCATGTTTAGGTTTTCTCTATGTGACAAGTCTGTGTGTACCACGTTTATTTAGTTCCCGTAATATTGTGACAGTCTTGTGTTCCCTGTACTAAGTGTTTAGTTTTGCGTCCCCTCATCTTGTCTGTATTATTATGTTCAGCTGTGCCCCTTACCTGTTGTCTGTTCCCTCATTATCCCTTTGTGTATTTATTGTCTGCGTTTCCCCTTAGTCTTTGTCATGTCGTGGTTTGTTCATCCCACAGTGTGCTTTATGTTCCATGCCACATTCATAGTTCATGCTACATTCAGAGTTCATAGTTATGTTCATGTTATGCTTCAAGTCCATGTATTGTCTATGCCACGTTTGCTATTAATGCTTTAAGTTATCATTAAGCTCCTTGCCTTATGAGTCCTGCATTGGGGTCCTCTGCCTTGCTTGCCACAGCTACAAATCTGACAGATATAATATTATTGACATCCTTATGAAACTGGTCATTCATGCCAAATGATGTTCCTTTTAATTCACGGCCTTTGCTTTTAACAAGTTCTTTTGGCTTGAAATGTTCAAATTTTGCAATGATGGGTCGTGGTCTGTTTCCTCCTCAGGTTCCGAGTAGGTGAACGCAGTGGAATGCGATGGAATTGACAGTTTCCATCGGGATCTTCAGAGCAGATTGCATGAAGTTTTTAATCAGTGTTTCCGGATTATCTGGTGTACTTTTTATAGATTCCTGAGAAGATCAAATTATCTCACATACTTCTGGTTTGTATGTCAAGGACAGTTTCTTTCAAGGGTTTATTCTCTATTTTTAGAGTTTCCATTTGCACCGTTATTGTTGACATGGAGGATCGGAGCTCCACGTTGCCCTTCTGGAAATTGGTTATTTTCTGGTGTGTGAATTCTAAGCTTGATTTTAAGTCTTTGATCTCCTGATGTAGCATGGCTAAGATATCCAGTTTCTTATTAATGGACAATAAAAAACTTACCTGAATGTCGGTGATTAAGTCCTCGCTGTTGGTTGACAAATCAGTCTTACTCTTCTTAGTAGCCTTTTTGGTCGGGTTATCTGGTTGTTTGTCAGAATCCCCCATGATGCACTGGTAGAAATATAAGTCGATGAAATCCTGGGGTTTGACATAGTCATTTGTTCCTTTTGAGTAGTTTTAGGGTGTTAGATATGTTTAGATACTTTCCTGAATACTGTGCAGCATTGCATTAGTGTTTTCATTCAAATTACTTCAAACTTTTCCCAAATATGTGTGGCGGGGGCGAGTGCGATGAATGGTATAATTGTTAGTGGAATATGAAGTAAGTAAATAAAAGAACCAGAATTTGATTAATGATTGCCTGACAGTGCCACCCTGGGAATTTCACCCAGGGAATTTCATAATTTTACTGAAGGCACACAAGTTCACCCACTAATGAGGCAAAAGACAAAGTTCAATATTAAAAATACAAGTTTATTTTAAGAAAAATTAAAATGCAAGAAGCCATGAAACAAAACAAAATTGTTACCAGTAGCTGGGGCCCTATGGGGGACATGGACCAGTGCAAACAAATAAAAAAAAACAAAGCAAACTAAATCACCCAGACACGTGACGACCACACCCGTGAGTGAAGACTCCAATCCCAGACAATCACAGCAACCATGAAGACAAGGGGTAGGGGGAACCTCCACCCAAGCCACCAGTACTGCCACCACCATGGCCTCCAGCAACTGAAATAAAATCAAAACACAATCAATTAACAAAAACAAATTAACAGGGACTAGGGACAGGGAATGCCTCACACACAACCTTATTAAAACACTGGGTATAAACCCACATTAAAACTAAGCCACAGAAAGATGGCTTAAGCTGCAGGCCCAAAGCTGAGCACTGCAGCTGATACCGCTACCGTCTGCCAGCGAGCGAGCTGCGGCCACAGACCAAGCGGCAGCGGGACCCCGAACCAGAATGCGGCGATGATGAGACGCAGCAGCAAAAGCCAACCCTTGCTGACGGAACAATGGCAAAAACAGGATACCACAGGATGACACCGAGCCGGACAGGACAGGACAGGACAGGGCCGGGCTGGGCTGGGCCGGGCCGGACAGGACAGGACAGGACAGGACAGGACAGGACAGGACAGGACAGGACAGGACAGGACAGGACAGGACAGGACAGGACAGGACAGCAGCAGCTCCCGTCAGCTGGGAGCTGATAACGTTGTTGCCAGGTAAAGCAGCTGGAGGACACTACTTACTTCCAAACAGACTTATGCATCCACCGAAAGGAACGTGATGCAAACAGCTAGCTGATGTTTACCACAGCAGGACATCTGCTTAATGCAGCCTATACAGGTGCCAAGAGCATACAGCTCTGCTACACTGCTGGAGACTGGGACCAGAAGCCCGGAAATGACAATCAGCTGAGAGTCAGGAGGAGACAGGTAGAGGTGCTGTTTATATACAGTCACTCCCACCACTGAGTGGCTAAGAATGGTAGGCTCATTACGAGACATCAGTTTTGCCACATATGCATGACACCTGGAATAGGTTCCAGACCCCTGTGATCTTTAATTGGATAAGTGGAAGAAGCTGGATGGATGGATGGAAGAGCAAATCCAGTAATGCACTGTCAAGGTTTACTTGCAACAAACTGAAATACATATACTCAATCTTGTGTCACAGGTGTACGTCATGGCACAGCTAATTACAACCAAGTGTCTTCTTCCTCTGCTTTAGTAGTGGTGGGCAAGCAGAGGAAGAAGGTTGTAGTGATAGATAGAGCAATACCAAGTGATAGCAACATGAGAAGCCTGAGAAATACCAAGGTACAAGAGAAGAGGGTGTGGAAGGTGAAGGCAACAGTTCCTGTGGGAACTGGAATACTCGGGACAGTGAACCCCAAACTTGGCTTCAGCATATTTCAGGAACAACATCCGAGATCTCTGTCCAGAAGAGTGAAGTCCTAGGAACAGCTAAGGTACTGTGCAGGACCCTCAAGCTCCTAGGGCTGCAGTAGAGGACCGGAGCTTGGAGGACAAAAGACCACCTACAGTGCAAGTGGGAAATTAAAAAAAGAAAAGAAAATGGATGAATGTATGTAATATGACTTTTGTGATGTTGGTGTTTTTGAGTTTTATAGACCTTTGAGGTTTTGTTTATTTTATTGTTCTGGAATCCCTGAGTTTGGTTTTTTCCTTTGCCCTACTATTATTATTTGTCCTACTATTACCATTCACTTCCGGTTAAGTGGATGCTGGTGTGTCTTGTTGCTGCTGCTTGCTTCTTAGTGTTTTGATGATTTTATGATCTGTGGTTCTCTGGCTGAATGAACTTTTCTTTACATTACTCATGTACTCATTAATCCAGTTATCGTCTCGCTGTTTCTGTGTCCAGTCAGGCTAGCATCAGCTTGGCTGCCAAACACTAACCTGTTTCCGTGACCTCACTTTGCTGTTGCGGTTCACAGTGTGGGCAAGCCAAATCTACATCTTTTCTGCTTTTTCTCGGACTGTTCTGCCACATCTCATTCAAACTGTGTCAGATCTCCTTCAATATACAGCTGTTCAGCTCCTTCGACTCTCCTGGCACCTGTCCGAACCTCTGCTGGTGGCGCTGCATCTCCACCCAGAAATCACTCTCCTGCCTCACTGGAGATATATTCACCACGGGTCTCGCCAGAATTTCCAAAATTGCAAAAGGTCAAAACCAATTCATTCCATCTGGTCCACCACTCGTCAGACTCGCAGAAATGCCACCTGGTCTGCTGATCTCAACCTGCTGGCCAGCCCAGCCAGGTCGGCTAATCTGTCTGTCAGACATGCTTCTACTGCTGTCACCTTCAGTCTGCCCAACATCAGTTCGCTTATGAACAAAGCAGATCTCACCCAGGATCTCTTCACTTATTGTAAGCTTGATTTTCTGTGTTTGACTGACACCTGGCAAAAACTCATGGACTTTTCACAACTTAATGACTCCACTCCACCTGGCTTTGTTTTCATCTGTCAACCCCGTTGGTTCAGGTCACTCAACTCTCCTGTTTCCACCAAAACTGTCCGTTGGGAGCTCCACAGGGTCAATATACACAGCCAGGCTGCTATAAGCCAAACCTTTGGTCACTCGTGCCAATGCCAAACGTCGGTTTCAATGGTGCAAGGAGCGCAAATCTTGGCCTGTGGACAATGTGAAACATGTATTGTTCTCTGATGAGTCCACCTTTACTGTTTTCCCCACATCCAGGAGAGTTACGGTGTGGAGAAGCCCCAAAGAAGCGTACCACCCAGACTGTTGCATGCCCAGAGTGAAGCATGGGGGTGGATCAGTGATGGTTTGGGCTGCCATATCATGGCATTGTCATGGAGTGGTGTGCGGTGGCCTTTGTTTTGTTGTTTTGTCTTTGCAGGGGGTTGGCCGGTTGTTTTCTCCTCCTCTGTTGGGCGGGGCTGGAAGCTGTCGTGTGGAGGCTCTGCCTGCCTGCCTGCCCTCCTGGAAGAAACATCACATCTTTCCAGCCACCTGCCCCTCTCTCTGGATTTTGTTTTACAGCTCCCTATACCAGTCCCTCTGTGTTTACATTCCCGCCCGCAGCGAGCTAGGAGTTGGAACAGGATCCTGAGAAAAACCTCAGAGAGCCACCCCCTGTTCTTTGTGGTTTTTTCACTTGTGTTAATAAATTGCATTGTTCAACATAGCCCTGCCTCTGTCCGTGTCTGCACCTGGGTTCGCCTTCGCTGTGCTCCTGGCGGTGACAGTACACTCTGGCCAACCATGGACCCAGCAGACCCAATAAAGACAGCCTTAGCCAAGCAGGGAGCTAGACTTGGTGAGCTGGAACAGGCTATAAGGTTCTTGTGCGAACAGCAACAAGAGGCCAAGCAGATGCAGAAGGAGTACCTCAGCCTTTGTCAGACAATCAATGAGAAGCTTTCCTCTGTCCCCCCGCCGGCACTGCCGGTCCTGCTGGTCCTGCTGTAGTCACGGTAGGGTCGCCCATGGATGCCAACCTGGTTGAACTCCCCCCCCCGAGACGACAGGGTTCTTGAGATTAGCGTCTCCCCTTCCTGAACCTTTTTCTGGTGATGTTGACACAGTTAAGGGTTTCTTGTTTCAATGCGAGCTCGCTTTAGCGCGGTCTCCCAGCACGTTCCCCAGTGATGCAGTTAAACTCTCGTTTTTTATTAGCCTTCTAAGAGGCAAGGCACTGGCCTGGGCCGAGGCTTTCTTTGTACACAATGACATTAACACATATTGCTATGGGGACTTCCTTCGGGAATTCAAGAAGACATTCGTTCATCCTGGTTCTGACGGAGATTGCTTAGGCTCAAGCAGGGAACCAGAAGCGTAGCTGAGTTTGTCATTGAATTTCGTACTATCGCAGCTGAGACAGGTTGGCCAGACAATACCTTGCAAGATGTGTTTTATCTAGCTTTAAACGAAAGAATGAAGGATCAGTTAGTTTCCCGGGATGAACCCTCCTCTTTTGAAGCTTTGGTCGCCTTAGCCCTCAAGGTAGATAACCGTCTTCGTGAGCGAGCCTTGCATAAGGACTCCGTTTCCCAGCCGCCCTTTGGGGTTCTGGGGTCAAAGCCCACCTCCCCACTGCTTCCGCTTACCGGGGCTCTGGCCTCGGGCCCAGTGCGTTCGGCTGAGCCGGGACCTGAGCCCATGCAGATCGGCAGAGCTGGATTAACGCCAGAAGAGCGGCGACGGCGTTTTGCAGCACGGGCGTGTTCGTATTGTGGACAAGGCGGACATTTTGTGGCAAACTGTCCCCTGAGGCCAAAAGGAGGAGCCCACCGGTGAATTCGGGGATCCTGGTGGGTGGAGCTCGACAAGATTCCCCTTCCCGTCTGTTATTACCAGTAACCCTTTTCATAAATCAAGACACTTTCACTTTTCAAGCTTTGGTAGATTCCGGAGCTGAGCAGAGCTTGTTGGATCAGGATTTAGCAGAACAGATCGGCGTGCACATAGAACTGCTCTCCAGCCCCATTTCTGTTTTTGCATTAAATGGCAACTTACTGGCCACGATCACCCATCCTATTGAGATAGTATTGTCCGGTAACCATCATGAACGTTTGTGTTTTTTCATTTTTTCGGCCCCCAGTACTGGTATTGTGTTAGGACATTCATGGTTAAACACACACAATCCGCACATCAATTGGTCAGAGGGGAGAGTGGAGACTTGGAGTATATTCTGCTTAGCCAACTGTTTGAGATCAGCGGTGCCACTAGGGGGTGCCAATGATCCTGTTTCCAAAGATCCTTTCCCGGATTTATCTAGCGTTCCTCTGGAGTATCATGACTTGCACCTAGTCTTTAGCAAAGAACAGGCTCTTTCACTTCCCCCTCATGGACCTTATGACTGCGCCATCGACCTGCTCCCTGGAGCACCACTTCCCAACAGTTGGTTATACAACCTCTCTGGACCTGAGAGAAAGACCATGGAGAGATACATCAAGGACTCCCTGGCGGCAGGTATCATCAGACCATCTTCTTCTCCGGTGGGGGCGGGGTTCTTTTTTGTGTCAAAGAAAGATGGCACACTCAGACCCTGTATTGACTTTAGAGGTCTTAATCAAATCACGATAAAGAACAAATACCCCTTGCCTTTGATCAGTTCCATTTTTGAGCCCTTGCAGGAGGCCCCCTTCTTTGCTAAGCTTGATTTACGCAATGCTTACCATCTGGTGCGTATCCAAGAAGGTGATGAATGGAAAACTGCTTTTAAAACTCCTTTGGGCCATTTTGAGTATTTAGTGATGCCATTTGGGTTGACTAATGCCCCGGCCGTTTTTCAGGCACTTGTCAATGATGTACTCAGAGACTTTTTGAATGTGTTCGTTTTTGTTTACCTGGATGACATATTGATTTTCTCCAAATCTCTAGCTGAGCATCAGATTCACGTACGGAGTGTGCTCCAGAGACTCTTGGAGAATCGATTGTTTGTGAAAGCTGAGAAATGTGTGTTTCACATGTCTTCTATCTCCTTTCTGGGCTACATCTTTGAAGGAGGGCAGGTGAAGACGGATCCAGCTAAAATCAAGGCTGTTGTGGACTGGGAAACGCCTACCTCCAGGAGGAGCTTGCAACAGTTTCTCGGATTCGCCAGTTTCTATCACAGGTTCATCCGCAACTACAGCCAGGTAGCTGCACCCATACATGTCTCACCTCTGTTAAGACTGAGTTTCACTGGACTCAGGAGGCGGAGGCTGCCTTTAAGCACCTCAAAGTGCTATTCACCACAGCCCCCATTCTAGCACACCCTGGCTCTGACTGCCAATTCATTGTTGAGGTAGATGCATCTGACTCAGGGGTAGGAGCAGTGTTATCCCAAAGGGCGGGCCCAGGGGAGAAGCTACGGCCGTGTGCATTCTTTTCTAGAAGCTTAACGCCCGCTGAGCAAAATTATGACATTGGGGACAGAGAACTACTAGGAATCAAATTAGCGCTAGAAGAGTGGCGTCATTGGTTGGAGGGGGCCCGACATCCATTCATCATTTGGACTGATCACAAGAACTTAACTTACCTGCAGCAAGCCAGAAGGCTCAATGCTCGTCAGGCTCGGTGGTCCTTGTTCTTTGGTCGCTTTAATTTTCACATCTCTTACCGCCCCGGGTCCAAGAATATTAAAGCCGATGCTCTGTCCCGTCAGTTCTCCGCAGGTAAGGCTCCAGTTGAGCCGGGATGCATTCTTCCGAGTTCCTGTGTGGTGGGGGCTCTTTCCTGGGAGGTGGAGGAGTCCATTCAACGGGGGCTTGCTGTTGAGCCAGATCCAGGGATAGGCCCTCCTGACCGGCAGTTTGTTCCTATACCCGCTCGGTCAGCTGTCATTCACTGGGGGCACACCGCTAAGTTCTCCTGTCACCCAGGAGTGAGTAGGACCCAGACTTTTCTCAAGCGGTATTTCTGGTGGCCCTCTTTGGACAAGGATGTGAGAGAATATGTAGGAGCCTGTAGCGTTTGTGCCCGAAATAAGACTGTTAATCAACCACTCTCTGGTTTGCTTCAACTTCTGGCTGTTCCTCACAGACCTTGGTCCCACATTGCCGTGGATTTTGTAACTGGCTTGCCACCGTCCAGTGGTAATATAGTCATCCTATCCATAGTTGACAGATTTTCCAAAGCAGCCCATTTCCTTGCACTCCCTAAGTTGCCCACTGCACTTGAGACTGCTAATCTGCTAATTGAGCAGGTTTTCCGTCTTCATGGTATTCCCATGGAAATAGTGTCTGATATGGGCCCCCAGTTCATCTCTCAAGTATGGAAGACTTTTTGTGCTGCACTAGGAGCCAAGGTTAGTCTAAGTTCTGGTTTTCACCCACAAACTAATGGACAGACCAAAAGACTTAATCAAGAACTGGAGGCTGCTCTCCGTTGTGTTGCCTCCAATAATCCCTCCTCCTGGAGCACCTGTTTACTGTGGGTTGAGTACGCACACAACTGTCACACCTCCTCTGCCACTAACCTATCTCCTTTTGAGGCCTCCATAGGTTAT
>JAMQGT020012532.1:0-18072 GCA_024447675.2 Pterophyllum scalare | reverse complement strand
AAGGAGGCCCTACACCATACTAATAAATTATTGTGGTCTAAAACCAGGTGTTTCAGTTTCATTGTCCAACCCCTGTATATGTATATGTGTATATATATATATATATATATATATATATATATATATATATGTATATCCTGGTCATTCCCAGTTAATACCTTAGCATCTTCAGCTCTGCCACCTCCAGATCAGCCTCCTGTCTTTCTGTCAGTGCCACCATCTCCAAGCTATATATTATAATAGCAGGTCTCACTAGCATCTTGTAAACATTTCACTCTTGCTGCTAAGTAAAAATCTATTCTAAGAACTCATTACCTCATTCAAACACAATTTCATACAGTGCTTTATTTTGTGCCTTAGGTACTTTCTATCACACACACACACACACACACACACACACACACACACACACACACACACACACACACACACACACACACACACACACACACACACACACACATACTTGTTTCCATCTGATAAAAACGAGTGCACACACACACATGCACACACTGATGGATGCACTGGGAGCAGTTTGGGGTTCAGTATGCTCAAGGGCACTACAGAATAAGGACTGAAGGAGCTGGGCATGGACCCACTTCCTATCTGATCAGCAAACAAGGACAGAAATCTCACAATAGTGGGTTGGAACAATCTTGTCTTTAGCTCTGTTTGTCCACATTCAGCCACGGCCTGTCCAAACACGTTGACCTTAACAAAAGAAAAACCTTTTAGAAGTTTTGAGTGTTTTAAAGTGGTATATTATTTTGTATATTGATCTGTATCTGGATTTTTTTTTTTGAACTGAACACCTTTTTTAAAATTACCTAGTCAATATTTTCAGACTGCATATTATGTAAAAATTTGGAACTTTGGTATTTTGCATTTCTTTTGAAAAAAATAAATAAAACATGTTACCAGCACTTGTTTATGCTTACAGCAATTGTTAATTGTTGAGAATTTAAACCTTTTCATTAGGCTGATTGGTTCTTTTTTAAAAATACGTGGGACTGCTAGCTGTGGATGACTCACTTGGCTGTGTTTTTTCAAAAACATTTGGAAACTAAATTTGCATAGGATCATTTTCAGTGTACTGAAACTTTACTAGTCTTTATAAACAATTCCCTAGTTAGCTACAAAATTGCTGTGATTACTTATTTCTGATAAAAAAATATACTCTTACAAATGCAAGGTATTTTAACTGATCTCTGCCAGTTTGGAAACAGGATCATCACACACAATAATAAACAGTACTTTCTGTCAACACTGAAAATACAAGAAGAATTACATTTCTTACATCCACAAAAAGTAAAAGCACATGCTAATAAAACAGTTCTAGGTTGGGATGCCGTATGAAGTGTAAATAAAAACAGAATACAATGATTAGGAAATGTCAACCTATATTTTATTCAGGAAGAAACACAGAAAACCTTAAATGTTTAAAGCTAGAAAATGTACCATATTAAGAAAAAATATAGGCTCATTCTGAAACTGATGGAAGCAGCAGGTTTAAAAAAAGCTGGAAGAGGGCCATGTTTATCACTGCACTGCATTCCATCTCTTTTTAACAACAGAGACCAGCTGCTGACTTTTGGGAGAGGAATATTGTCCCATTCTCATCTGATATAGGATTGTAGCACCTCAACAGTCCTTGGTCCTCTCTGTCGTATGTTTTTTTAATGAACATTAAATATTTTCAATTGGTAAAAGGTCTAGACTGCAGGGAGGCCACGTAAGCACCTGAACTCTTTCTACTATGAAGTCATGCTGTTATAATAGATGCAGTATACAGTTTAGCATTGTCTTGCTGAAATATGCAAGCCTTAACTGAAAAAGACATTTTCTGGATGGGAGCATATGTTGCTCTAAAGTCTGTGTATAGTTTTCAGTGTCGATGGTGACTTTCCAGATTTGTAAAGTGCCATTAATGCACACCCAGAGATTTAGGCTTTTGAACTGAGCATTGATAACAAGCTGGATGGTCCTGCTCTTATTTAGTCCAGAAGACGCAGTTTCCATGTTCTCCAAAAAGAATTTCAATTTTTATTTTGCCCAGTGACGGGAAAAATAAAAATTATTTTTATTAGATTTTTTTTTTTTTTAAAGATTTTACACAGCCTGCTGACATGTCTGTAATTGGGTTAGTAATATTATACCTCTTTATTTGACACTATAGTAAGACCTCAGATGTAAGAATTACAAACACTGAAAACACAGTATCTCCTAGCTAGTTTTCAGCCATTAAATTATTGTATGAAAATGAACCCTGGGGAGTGGGGCTAGAGCCTATCCCAGCTGTCATAGGGTGAGAGGCAGGGTACACCCTGTACAGGTCGCCAGCCTTTCACAGGGCTTACATAGAGAGACACACAACCATTCATACTCACATTCACACCTATGGGCAATTTAGAATCACTAATTAACCTAACCCCAGTAACTGCATGTCTTTGGACTGTGGGAGGAAACCAGAGTACCCAGAGAAAAACCATGTGGAGGACATGCAAATTCCACACAGAAATGTCACAACAAAGATGGATTTAAACCCAACTTTATGATTTCCTTGTAGTTGTACCTTTTACGAGCTACATTAGCAGCTGAAGTCTTAACATCTGAAAGCAAATTGGTCCTGTAAAAACTTGCTGTCTAAAAGGCAAAACAAAGTATTTTTTATGAAATTATGGTGAAAGCTGGCCAGTCATCCAAGAAGTATTCCCTGTCATCCTTGACAGGATTTCTCTTATGTAGTATTTGCATGTCTAAGATTTTTATTAAACTGAGGCTTTATTCCTCCACCAAGAAGATTATTGCTGTTTGACTGCAAGCAAGCATTTCAATAAATGTGAAAAGGATTTATTTTAATAGTTCTATTTAACAACATAATTGGAGGTTGACTAAAATATTTATCAGTCAGTAAGTCAGGTACAGAAATACTACAGACCTCAAGCTGTAGAGCACATGCCCATCAGGAAAAACACGGAGCATGATGTTGTCGGTGGTGGTATCATGGATGAAGGATCTCTTAGAGTGGACAAAGAAGACATCAGGGACCCAGATCTTCTTTACCAGACGGCCATCAAATGTCATGCTTTTGTTGGTGCTGCTGGTGAAGGACAGACGCTCATCCTTCCAGTAGTGTCTCAGATACAAGGTCATGGTGAAGTCCTGGTGGAGGTAAGAAATGCAATTGAAAGACTGTAAAGATGATGAGAACATGTAATGATCCAGTGAAATAAACAAAAACATTCACCAAGGTATAAGGCTTTAATGAATACAGGTAGATAGCTTGACAATTACACCGAGCTGATTTTTGACAGATATTTGACAGGTATTCTCATTCAATTCTCAAATCAAACCAGCAAACTGGTGACCAAACTCACAGACCTTGGTCTTTCCCAACCCACCTGCATCTGGATTAAGGACTTTTTAACAAATCGCACCCAGTCTGTTAAATTAGGTCGCCATCATTCATACAGGGTAACACTCAGCACTGGAGCTCCACAGGGCTGTGCGCTGAGTCCTTTCCTCTACGCACTCTACACCCATGACTGTACCCCCACCCACTCCAGCAACACAATCATCAAGTTTGCGGATGACACGACCGTGGTGGGACTCACATCTGGTGGAGACGAGACCAACTACAGGGATGAAGTCCAGGAACTGGCTGAGTGGTGTACAGAGAACAATCTCTTCCTGAACTTCTCCAAAACAAAAGAACTGGTCATAGACTTTCGGAGGAAAAGCATAGACCCCACATCACTCTTCATAAATGGGGACTGTGTGGAAAGAGTCCCTTTCTTCAGATTTCTGGGTACGCACATCTCTGAAAATCTCTCCTGGATCTCCAACACCACAGCTGTGGTCAAGAAGGCACAGCAGAGACTCTATTTCCTGAGAATTCTGAGGAAAAACAACCTTCAGGAGAGGCTGCTGGTGTCCTACTACCACTGTGCCATTGAGAGTGTGCTGACCTTACTGTATCTCAGCATGGTACAGCAGCTGCTCAGTGGCAGAAAGGAGAGCACTACAGAGAGTGATCAACATGGCCCAGAAGATCATTGGCTGTCCACTGCTCAGTCTGGGGGACCTGTTCAGCTCCCACTGCCTCAGCAGGACAGCCAACATACTGAAAGACTCTTTCCACCCTGGATATCATCTTTTCCAATAGCTGCCCTCTGGAAAACACTTCACCTACTGATCGGAAGGTCAGCGGTTCGATTCCTGGTCACTCCAGGCTGCATGGCAATGCATTCTTGGGCAAGAGACTTAACCCCAAGTTGCTCTCTGATGCAAGTGCTGCAGTGTGAATGTTAGATAAGAACAGCACTTAGCTTAGTTAATCATGGAAGTGCTTGTGTGAATGGGGTAAATGTAAACATGTTGTATGAGTGCTCAGATAGAGTAGAAAAGCGCTATATAACAACTAGTCCATTTACATCCAAGAAGAACAGCTTTTACCCCAGCACTGTATGGGAACTGAACACTGTAAACACACACACATTAATTATTTTTTTTGTTTTTAATTTTATTTATTTATTTATTCATTAAGCTACTTGGGGCCTGTGCAATAATCTGCAGTTTATTGAATGTTTTTCTAGTTTATTGAATGTTTTTATTGTGTTTAATCACCTTAAGGATTGCTGCTCAATTTCATTGTACTCTAGTACAATGACAATAAAAGCTATCTATCTCTCTCTCTATCTCTCTCTCTCTATCTCTATCTATCTCTATCTATCTATCTATCTATCTATCTATCTATCTATCTATAATCAAATTGAGAAAACTATAGGCAATCCAATTCCTATGCTGCCTTTGCATTAAACACATCATCAGACAGCAGTGACCACCACATTGTCTGCTAAGATGTTAATCTGTGGCATGACAATGCATTGAGAAACAGTAACACAATAACAGTAACAAAGTGACTGACTCAATTTCTCCATTTTGTTGTTATACAGAAATAAAATTCCTAAGCCTTCAAGGACAGCAACCATAAGCTACTTGTCATACCAAAGCTAAAGTATAAATTGTAAAGGAGTGAAAGACTACTGGTTTTAGAAAAGCTCTAATCCAAATGAATATTCTGTTGGATGTTCAATGATTTTTTGTTACACCCCTACCCACTTTGGCAGTGGCAGTGCAAGTCTCTAGGTGTTGCCAAGGCTTAATTTCTAATTGTCTACACCTGACAAGGTATGGATAAAGTCATACTGGAGGCTGGCTTGGAAGACACCACTTATTGCCCTCATGCTCTGGGAAATGTTATTATATTTTAGCTGAGATAGCCAAGCAATTTGAATAAATCTCAATATACACAATATGTTTCCTTTATATGTGGATATAGTGCCAGTCAAAAGTATGGACACACCTTCTCATTCAATGTTTTTCTTTTTTCTTTTTTCTCTACATTATAATTTAAAACTGAGGTCATCCAGACTATGAAGGAACACATAAGGAATCAATCATGTAGTAAACTTGAAAGTGTTATACAAACCAAAATATGTTTCAGTTTCTTCAAAGTAGGCACCTTTTGCTTTGATTACAGCTTTGCACACTCTTGGCATTCAGCTTCATGAGGTTCATTACCTGAAATGATTTTCCAACAGTCACAGTGTTGGAGTCCACTGGAGTTCACAGCATTGCTGAGCTTGTTGGCTGCTTTACCTTGACTCGACAGTCCGACACATTCCAAACCATCTTAGTTTGGTTTGAATGAGGTGATTTTGGAGGCCAGGTCATCTGACGCAATACCCCATCACCCTCTTTCTTGGGCCCTTACTTAGCCTGGAGGTGTGTTTGGGGTCATTGCCCTGTTGAAAAACAAATGATGGTCCCACTAAGCGCAAAATAGATGGCAGACTGCTGTGGTAGCCATGCTGGTTAAGTGTGCCTTAGATTTTGAATTAATTGCCAAAAGTGTCACCAACAAAGCACCCCCATACCATCACACTTCCGCAGCCATATTTCATGATGGGAACAGGTAAGAACCATCTGCTCACCTTTTGTGTCTCACAAACACATTTGGAACCAAAAATCTCAAATTTGGACTCATCAGCCCAAAGGACAGATTTCCACTTGTCTTGTCAAGAGCTGATGTTGAGATGTGTGTGCTACTTGAACTCTGTGAAGCATTTAGGTGGACTCTTATCTGGGGTGCTGTTAACTTGTGGTTTCTGAGGCTGGTAACTCTGATGAACTTATGGTGTGCAACTTTCCTTGGGCTGTCCTGATGAGAGCCAGTTTCATCATAACGTTTGATGGTCTTTGAGACTGCACTTGAGGATACTTTCAGAGTTTTTGAATTTTTTCAGCTTGACTGACCTTCATTTCTTAAAATAATAATGGACTGTTTTTTCTTTACTTAGTTGAGTAGTTCTTGCTGTAATATAGATTAGAACTCAGATAGGCCTATTTACTGTATATCAACTCTACCTCTTCACAAGACAACTGATGGTCTGAAACACATTAAGAGGGCAAGAAATTAAAGAAATTAACTCTTGATAAAACTCAGCTGTTAACTGAAAGCCATTCCAGGTGACTGCCTCATAAACTGAGAAAATGCCGAGATGTGCAAAGCTGTCATCTAAACAAGAGGTGTCTACTTTGAAGAATCTAAAATATAAAACATATTCTGATTTAAAACTTCATAGTTTAGATGACTTTAGTATTAATCTACAATGCAGACAAGTTTTAAATACTAAAAAACCCACTGAATGAGAAGCTGTGAAAAGGGGTTACATGAAGAGGATGTGGGACCTATAGATTATTAAACACTCAACATCTAGACTGACATCAAAACAGCTAATAGCTCAGTGTTACAACATCTGCAATAAACAACTGCTATCACAACTACAGATTGATGAGGTACAACACAAATGCTACAGCAAGGGGGAGTAGGACCATGTGGCTAATTTGGAAACCTGAACCCTCCATGGCTGATTACCAAGACAATGTGAAGAAAGTCTGAGAGTTTACTAGAAGATGTGAATGCAGCACTATGGGCAATCTGTACTCTGACCATCACTGAAACTAACCAGCTGATCTATATCAGTGTGTAGATCAGTGTATAGATAAATACACTGATTTATACCAGTGATCCTTGAGATGCTTGGCTACAATGAGCAGTACCCTCTGTGGAAAAGAAGACTAGATCAAGCTCAAGGCACAAGTTAGCCAGCTATCAGAGCTGCAAAAAGGTGTGATGAAGAAAGGGTTGCCTAAGAAATACAAGCTATCTATACCTGAGGTGTTAGAAACTGCCAAGCAAAGACTCACAGCCTTGGCTAACAGCTTGAAGAGATATACCAGAGACATCAAAGTCAGAACAGTAAACTGGATGCTCTCCACTGAACTGTCAAAGGTGTACTCTCAGTGGCAGGGGAACAATATGAAAGCTCCCTACCAAGGCTGGAGACATAGCAATACTGGAAGCGTATATGGGAGAAAGATGCAACACACAACAACAATGCTCAGTGGCTCATGGATCTCAGAACAGACCACAGAGACCTCCCTGAGCAGGATCCAGTAACCATCACAGTGGCAGACATCCAAGAAAGAGGTTCAAACACGACGAGTTGGACAGCACCAAGCTCTGACATGATTCACACCTACTGGCTAAAGAAGCTAACTGCATTCCATGAGCACCTGGCAGCTTAAAGGAACCAGATGTCAATGGCTAAGATGCACCCAGAATGGCTAACTGAAGGCTAGACAGTCCTGATCCCCAAGGATTCCCAGAAGGGACAGGTCCCATCCAACTACCGGCCAAAAACATGCTTCCGTACAACGTGGAACCTCCTGTCAGGCATCATAGTGGCTAAGACAAACAGGCATGTGGCTCAAGAAAGGAATGGGCAGCAACACCAGAGGAGCAAAACACCAGCTACTGGTAGATAGAACAGTCACTGGAGACTATAAGACCAGACTGACCAACCTGTGAACCACCTGGACCAGCATTCACAGGATACAAGAAAGCCTATGACTCAATGCCGCACACATGGATCCTGGAATGCCTAGAACTAAACAAGATCAACAGGACCCTAAGTGCATTCAACAAAGATTCAATGGGGATGCACAGAACAACATTAGATGCCAACTTCAAGCCAAGTTCACAAGTCCCCATCAAGTGCAGGATTTACCAGGGGGATGCTCTGTCCCCACTGCTTTTCTGCATAGACCTGAACACCCTCAGCCAAATCATTAACAAGACAGATACTAACTATGGAATGGAGCAACCGTTAGCCACCTCCTCTACATGGATGACATCAAGTTGTATGCCAGGCGTGAACAAGATATAGATTCACTGATCCACACCACAAGAATCTACAGCATAGTAAGTAACAAAGGGAAGAAAGGTAGCCAGAACTGAGGGGATGGCACTACCAGAAGGCAACATTGCAGACATCAAGGACAGCTACAGTGCCTTGCGAAAGTATTTGCCCCCCTTGAACTTTTCAACCTTTTGTCACATTTCAGGCTTCAAACATAAAGATATAAAATTTTAATTTTTTGTGAAGAATCAACAACAAGTGGGACACAGTTGCGAAGTGGAATGAAATTTATTGGATGTGCCAAACTTTTTTAACAAATAAAAAACTGAATAGATCACTGTATCTCTCACTCAGTTACCTTTGAACGTACAAGACTCTGTCTAAACTGTACAAGTGGTTGCACTTATAAATGGAATATGTCTAATTTAAAACCACTGCTAAAGATTGACCACTAATTCCTATATCTGACTCTGAAACCTGGTGATGATGTTTGAATTAAATCATAGTACCCTCATCCAATGTTATTCCAGCATCACAGATATTTTGCCAAAATACTTCCAGGACTAATGTAACAGTCTGTCTGCAGGTATCACTAAACACAAAAGAAAAAGGAAAAATTCATCCTACATGTTCCCAAATAAATAAAAATGCATACATGCATCCTTTGAAAAGTGCTTTAAGTTGTCAATAACACTAAAACAACACTATATAAATGCCAGTGTAATGGTCTTTGTTATGATCCTTGTTTAATATTTTAATTCTTGTTTTTTTCATATTTTCCTTAAGTTCCTTTTGCATACAGTAGCTGCTGAGTGAAGTGATCTGGAAGAATCTACAGCCATAATAAGAGAGGACCCCTTATGATTGAAGAGTCCACTCCCACAATTCAAAGCAGTGCACATCCAACAATTCACAAAAACCCATCCATCCATCCATCCATTCTCTTCCCCTTATCCTGTTCAGGGTTGCAGGGGGGGCTGGAGCCTATCCCAGCTGACATAGGGCAAGAGGCAAGGTACACCTGTACAGATCACCAGCCCGTTGCAGGGCCAACACAGAGAGACAGACAACCACTCACACTCACACCTATGGGCAATTTAGAGTGACCAGGGCCAAGGTGGAATCAAACCCAGAGCTTCTAGATGTCATTCTAGCTGTGAGACAGTAGTGCTAACCACCACACCACTGTGCTCTCCAATTCACCAAAAAAAAAAAAAAAAATCACAAAAACAAATGATCTAAATGCTTGATTAGTGACGCAGATCATCATCAATTTTTTTTCTTCTGTAAAAATTGTCAATTTCAACATGGCTGATCCATGTCAACAACATCCAGCATCACATTATTAGTCTCATGTATGTGCAATTCAATTCTCTGAGGACCTCCCTTTTCTTAAGTCCTTATGAATTCCCTTTCATATCTTTCTTCAAGTAAAAGGCTGAGGCCACAGAGCATGGCTGGGAAGCAGTTCTGAAGACTGGCTGGGTGGCTCAATAATGGAGACAAATCAGTTCACAGGCTGGCTGCATGGCCAACGGCAGAGATGGAGCAAGTCTTGGGGCCGGTTGCATGGCCAACAACGAAGATGGAAGGAACTCCCGGAGCCAGCAAGGAGGTCAGTGGTGGAAACTAAGCACTTTCAGGGGCCAGTTGGGAGGGACAGCTGTGGAGACTATCTTGCAGCTTGGCAGGAGGTCGTCATCAATGTTGGGTCAACATCAATGGAGGCGATGGAACACCACTGACACAGTCACTTGGACTCAGGCACAGAATATTGACACTCAGGTATAGTGGAACCCACTGGCTTGGGCTCAGATTCCTTGGGGACCATAGGCTTGGGCTCAGGTTCTGGTTCAGGTGCAGGCAGCTCAGGACCCTTGGGCTCAGGTTCAGGTGCAGGCTGCTCGGGATCCTCAAGGTCAGGTTTATGTTCAGGTAGCTCAAGACCCTTGAGCTCAGGTTCATGTTCAGGTGCAGGAAGTTCTGGAGTCCAGGCCACAGAGCACCTCTGACACAGGCAGCATTCATCACTTGGACTCAGGCACTGAATCTTGAAACTGGAACCCACGGGCACAGGCTCAGGTTCTGGTGCAGGCTGCTCTGGACCCTCAAGCTCAGGTTCAGGTGCAAGCAGCTTGGGCCCCTCAAGCTCAGGTTCATTTATGGGTGCAGGGAGCTTGGGATCCTCAAGCTCAGGTTCATTTTCAGGTGCAGGGAGCTTGGGACCCTCGAGCTCAGTTACAATTTCAGTTTCATCTGCAGGCAGCTTGAGACCCTCAACCTTAGGTTCAGGTAGCTCAGGGACTACAGGCTCAGGTTCAGGATACTCAGGATACTTGGGTTACTGAGGCTGCTCAACAGGCTCTGGCAACTTGGAATGTTCAGATGACGGGGACTGCACAGTGGGCTCTGGCAGTTCAGGTTGCCCTTGCTGGGACTGCACAGGCAACTCCTGTGCTGGCTGGGGCTGCAAAGGGCCCACTGCTGATTCAGTGGACTGAAGCTTAGGATGGGGTCTGGCCATCCTAAACCTGGGAATAGGAATGGGTACAAAGACAGGCTGGACCCTGACCACCCTCACCCGGGCAACAGAAACAGGTGCAGGGACTAGCTGAGCCCGAAGCACCCTCTTGTGATGGGCGACTGGTTGTTGGGTTGCTGCTAGGAAAAGAATGTTGAGTGGTGTTGCTGAGGACCCTCATTGGTTGTGGGTGCTGTTAACCAGGCAGGTTGTGGACCCAAAATGCAGGACTCAGGAGTCAGGATGTAACAGAAAAAAACTGCTTTAATGCTGAAGGCTTCACTCAAACAGAATATACAGAGCTGGACTGGAACCAGGAAGCAAACTAGGAACTTGAGCAAACAGAAAACTAAGAACACAGCACTGAGTATGAGGGACAATGCAACCAAAAGCACAAGCGAATGGGGGTTAAATACACAATGGGGTAATTGTGAAAATGGAAAATACTAAGGAACAAAGCTGAAACTAATGGGAAGAAAACAAGACAGAGGAAGTAAAACTGAACACAATACACAAGAGACAAGAGACTGGCAAAATAAAAGAGGAAGTAACTAACACCAAACAGAGACTGAGACTCTCTCCGAAACATGGGGAACGGAAACTCAAGGACTAGAACACAAAACTAGAAACTCCAACCTAAATCCAAGAAATAGTTACAAAACAGTAAATCATAATTGGGAACTCTTTTACAAAGGACTAAGCATAACAAATTCAAAACAGTGGGTCAACAACCCAGGATCATGACAAATAGTCTTCCAACTTTTTTTCAGAAATGGGTTTTACTTTATATAAAATGTACTGTCAACTATGAGAGAGCAAATACTGTGTTGCTGATGATAGGTAAACCTTGTTTCTGATCACCAGCTCCAACAGGTAGCCCAACATTCAAGCTGGCAGGAATAGTTTCTCAGGTTTGTTATGTATGAAATCTAACAGGCTCCCTCATTAGTACTCTCTAGTCAACACCAAGATGAAAATGCAGAGTAATTAGGAAATCAACACCAGCCATGGTGTCGATTACTGTTATTTTAAATATGTACAGTCACTTTTGGCTCAATATAGTGACTAAACTGCACAATAGCAATATCACATCAGCATCTGCATCAGTCTTCCATCTGTGCCAACATTTAGGCACAATTCTTAGTGTAGGAGTTCAGAGCTTAATACAATCAATATAAGCATGAATTTAGAACAGATTGAAATGGGAGCCATCACAAAAGTGTAATGTAGCTAGTTATGCATGCTGAATTGCATTTAATTATTACCATAACAAAATTATAGAAAAAATGCTTATATTTGCTCTATTATTATGTAGCTACTGATCCATTACTTCAACTTTTCCCTAATATGGAGCAATAAATCAAGTTCCATCTAATCTTCACCTGATACTGTAACATCCATCTGTAGTAGTGTGGAAAAACACAGTTTTTCTTACCATATCAACTTCAGAGATGCTGTCCAAGCTCTCCACCTGAACATCCACTCCAACAGGGATTGCAGGACCTATCAAACAGAATTCCATCATGAACAAATACTGGAGTAGACTACATAGTCTAAAAACACACACATAAGGCTACACTGTCAGTTGTCCAGTGGTGGAAAATTTGCCTTCTTTTGAATTTATGGAGCTAAATGTCATTTGTCCTGTACATTGAAAAAAATCAAACCCTGATGACATGACACGCTTTAGAAAAAAAAAATGAAATGGAAAAAAATCAAACCCTACAAATGCTGTTGTAAGCACTGACATTCATTTTCTTTCTACTGAACTGCACCTGCAAAACACATCACTGTGCAGAAGGAAGAGCTGATCTTCCTTTGATTCTTCTTATTCTTCTTTTGGCTGGTCCCTTTAGGGGTCACCACAGTAGCACTTCTGCTTCATCTCACTCACTATTCTTTGCATCCTCTTCTGTCACAATGACTTTCTGCATGTCCTCTTTCACTATATTCATGAACCTTCTTTGTGGTCTTCCTCTTTTCCTTGTGCCTGGCAGCTCCATGTTCAACATCCTCTTCCAGCATATTCATTATTCCTCCTCTGTACATCTCCAAACCATCTCAACTTTGCCTCTCACAGTGCAACTCCTTCTGACACCTTCTTTTCTTCTTCCTTAGTATCCAGCCTCACATAGAACTTACTATATGCCGTTTCCTTTGCCAACTCTCTTTGTGGTGCACTTATTCTCCCAATACCCCTGCTTCTGTCATCTCGCTGTCTATCCTACTTTTTCTTTGCTAACCTCTTCCTTTGAATACTTTCCTATACTTCTTCTTTCGACCACTAAGTCATATTGTCCTATGTTTTCCTCTGTTCAAAGGATTTTTTTTTAAAGATGGTGCAACGGTAGGCAGCCTCTTACCACAGCTCCCAGTTTATTTCCTTCTTTTGTGTGTTTTTCTTATGTTTTTATTTCTGACTCTCTGGCCCTTTTTCCACCAACGAGGTGCCGGTGCCAGTATTTGAACCGTTCAGCAGTTTTTCCACTACGAACGCACTCGGTGCTCGGCCGAAAAATGGGTTTAACTCGGGCCTCGCAAGGTAGCTGGTCTCGAAACTAGAACACGTGACAAAAGCGGCAGAAGGGCGTGACTCCTGCCATCTCAGCTTAAAGCTTTCTATGGCTATTTCACTGCATGGTGTGTATTATATGAGAAAAGCAATGCAATTTCATATCGCAGATAAAAGTGCACAAAGTGCATACTTGCCCTCTTGCTTAATCACTGTATATGTTTACCTCTGTGCTGCACACAGGTGCTGCAGTAGTTTGGTTTGGACCATAAAATGTGTTCGCAGCACAAGAAAGGCGAGGGTGTTCTCCCACGTTTGTGCCCTTTGGCTTCCGTGTCCAGGCGAGGACCCACCCACACTCATAAGTAATGGAGCAGTTCACAGAAATGCGGTGGAAACACAGACTTGTTCTCAAGTGTTTTGCCAGTTCATTGAAACCAGCACCAGCACCTCGGCAGTGGAAAAGTAGCAAGTGGGAAAACCAGCAGAGCAGCTCCTGCTGTTCACGAAGACTTGGCTCATGGACCACACACTGGACTCCTTTAACTTAACTTTGGATGGCTTTCAACTGGTGAGAGTGGACTGGAACATGAGGGAGCGTGGTAAGAAAAGAGATGGGTGATGTATCTTAATGAAAGATGGTGTGACCCAGGACACATGACTGTGATCACCTACCCCCTACCCCCACCTACCCTCCTCCGTAGTAACCCAATCACTACGGACCGGTGGCCCTGACTTCTCACCTGATGAAGACCATGAAGAGGCTCATCTTGCATCATCTTGGCCCACTAGTGAGCCCAGTGCTGGACCCCCTGCAGCTCGCCTACAGATCCCTCTCTTACCTAGAGCAGGCGAGGAACACTGTGAGGGTCATATTCTTTGACTTCTCCAGTGTTTTCAACACCATCCAGCCTGCACTGCAAACAGACCACAGTACGTGAGATACCATGACTGTGTGTCTCATGTGATAGTCTGCAGCACGGGGGCACCGCAGGGCACGGTCCTCTGTACACTTCAGACTTCACATACAACTCAGACCATTGCCACCTACAGAAGTTATCAAATGATACGGCCATCACCGGATGCCTCCATATCAATGCCAGCAAGATGAAGGAGATGATCATAGTCTTCAGGAGGAAGTCACCCCCTACAGCACCGGTGAACACCATGGTGGGCGTAAACGGCCTGCCTGATCTAAACCCAAATGATGTTTTCTTATTGGACTTCTGCGCAAATCACAGTTTGTCCATTACAAACACCGTGTTCGAACATAAGGATGTCCATAAGTAAAAATGGCACCAGGACACTCTAGGTTGGAGGTCGGTGATCAATTTTGTAATCGTATCACCAGACCTGTGGCCATATCTTCTGAACACTTGGGTGAAGAGAAGAGCTAAACTGTCAACTGATCAACACCTGGTGGTGAGTTGGATTAGGTGGTGGGGGAGGATGCTGGACAGACTCAGCGCACCTAAAGGTATTGTGAGGGTGTGCTGGGAACACCTGGCAGACACCCTAGTCTGCGAGATCTTCAACTCCCACCTCTGGCAGAACTTTGACAGCATTCCGAGGGAGGCTGAGGACATTGAGTCCAAATAGACCAAGTTCTGCACCTCCATTTTTGAGGCTGCTGCTGAATTCAACTGAGGCTATAGTCAGATGGTGGAAGGAATACTTTGAGGACCTCCTTGATCCCAACGACACCTTCTGTATTAGAAGCAGAGTCTGGGGATGAGGGGGATGACTTGCCCATCACTGGGGTTAGGTCACTGAGGTGGTTAAACAACTCCTTAATGGCAGGGCCCCTGGGGTGGACAAGAATTGCCCTGAGTCCCTGAAGGCTCTGGATGTTGTAGGGCTCCTCAGTCTCCCTGATAAGGTCATGGTAATGCCAGGGTGCTGGAAAAGAGGGTCCATCTCTTAGTTGAATCTCAAGTTTCAAGAGGAACAATACAGTTTTCTTCCTGGTCATGGAACACTGGACCAGCTCATCATCCTCTCGAGCATGTTCAAGTGTGTGTGGGAGTTTGCTCAGCCAGTCTACATGTGTTTTGTGGATTTCGAAAAGGCATTTGACTGCATCACTCGGGGTATCCTGTGGAAGGTGCTGTGGGAGTATGGGGGCTCTGGCCCATTGTTGTGGGCCATTTAATCCTTGTACAACAGCAGCGAGAACTCGGTTTGTATTGCTGGCAATAAGTTGGACTCATTTCCTGTGGATGTTGGAACTTCATCAGGGCAGCCCTTTGTCATCGATTCTGTTCATAATTTTTATGTACAGAATTTCTAGGCATAGCCAAGTGGCGTAAGGGTTCTGCCTTGGTGGCCTCATAATGTCATCTCTGACTTCTGGTTATGGCCGCCACATAGGAAGACCTGTTACACTTTGCTCTGCTATTACTACTGAATTGTGGGCAAGAAAACTCCTGTTCATGCACAATTTATGCAAAAAAGGCCCAACTTGACTAAAGCACATGAAGGGAAAAGTGAGGCATCCAAACAAACAAAGCTGTTTGACTACAACCTGAACAACAAAGTGCGTAAAGCTAACAAGAACATGGCTACATGTAAGCCAGAGAGCAACAAAGCTGGTCAAATACTGGCCATGCTGGAGTTATTGAAAAATGAGTCCTCGTTTATGCAATAAGACATGAAAAAGGAGATGAGAGACTGTAATGAATGAATGAATGACACTGCGAACACAAGCTGCAGAAATGAACTTCCTCCGAAGGGTGGCTGGCCTCTCCCTTAGAGATAGAGTGAGAAGTGCAGCCATTCAGGAGGGGCTCAAAGTAGAGTAGTAGTAGTAAGTAGTGCTCCTCCAAATCGAAAGGAGCCATCTGACATAGATGCCTCCTGGGCGCCTCTTGGGTGAGGTGTTCTGCGCATGTCCTACTGGGAGGAGGCCCCGGGGCAGACCCAGGACACACTGTAGTTATATCTCTGGGTTGGGCTTGGAATGCCTTGGGGTCCCCCCAGATGAGCTGGAGGAGGTGGCTGGGAAGAGGGAGGTCTGGGCTTCTCTGCTTGGGCTACTGCCCTGTGACCTGGCCCTGGACAAGCGGAAGAAAATGGATGGATGGATGGATTCCTTTACTGATAAATTCAAAACCCAAAAAGTACAAAAAGTAACTGCAAATGCGGGGTGCATTGTAATTCTAAATGTAATTCCATATTCGTCTTATCCATAATTGGAATTTGCAGTTTTCTAGCAAACACTCATTAAAATGGTGACTCTCTCTCTTCGGGGGTGGGGGGGTCACAAACAGACTGACAGGTCACATGCAGATGTGCAGGCCAGGCCTAGGTGGAGAAATTTTCATTTTAGACTTTCCCACTCATTTTATTTCTCCGTATCATAAGCGAACTAAATTAGCTGTTTAAATTCCAAGCAGTTTCAAGCACTATATTCAAAATTCAAGCACTTTTCATACCTTGAAAGGACAATATTAAAGTCCAAGCATTTCCAGCACCTGTACAAACCCTGTTTTCAGGTGGAGGTGTGGGCATCCATCTTCTTAACATAATTTCAACAACTGTTTTGCCATATCCTCATGGTATGACTCATAACCTTTATTCCTCTGTAGCAGATCACCCTTGTTCTTATAGAAAAATAGTGCCAGTATATTTTTACAACATTTTGCTTTACCTTTGCCACCTCTCTCTTTGTTGTACACCTGGCATAACAAGGACTCCTGTCTCATTTCTTCACCTGCCTATCCCACTTCTTCTTTGCTAACCTTGTTGGGTCTTACTTTTACTCTTTTTACTTTATGAACAAAAGTATAATGCTTTAGGGTAAAAAAATCCAAGAATTAATTAATTAATTAATTAATCAATTGAATGATTAAATAAATAAATCAGTGAATAAATCAGACAATTCAATTAATAATTGAATTAAATAATTAGCAGTTGACTCAAAGCTCTAAATAGTAGCTGATTAATGATAAATTAATACTTGAATCAAATAATGTTTAATCAGTAGTCAAATTAAAATGATTGATAGTGATTGAATTAAAATAATTAATTAGTGGCTGAACCAAATAATAGACAATTAAATAATACATTAGACAGAGAGCGACAAATAGATAGTGCCAGACCAACTTCATGGCCTTTGGGAGATATGTTTAACTTATTTATGACCTTCTCAGTCTCAGAGAAGAATACTGTACATTCAGGAAAGGAAGAGGTTGTCACTGCGTGTTTTTTATTTGTGAAGGAAGACACCTAAAACACTTTAGTTTAAAAATAAAACATTTAATATATTAAAGAATCAGAAGAATTACGTGTACATGGGCCATTTGGTTAAGGGAGACAGGCCTTCCCAGGAGCTGCCTGTGAAGAGTGTGAAGAGTGAAGCCTCTAAACCAGGGATCCTCAAATCCAGGCCTCGAGGGCCGGTGTCCTGCAGCTTTTAGATGTGTCCCTGATCCAACACACCTGAATCAAATAGCTGAATTACCTCCTCAGTATGCAGTCAAATTCTCCAGAGTCCTTCTAATGACTTCTATATTTGACTCAGGTGTGTTGAAAGCAGAGACACATCTAAAAGTTGCAGGACACCAGCCTGGAGTTGAGGATCACGGCACAAGCTTCTCCAATCAGCAATAAAAGCTCCGTAAAAGAAACACACACCTTCCTCCCTCACATGTTCCTAATCATGACTTGGCAGTTTTATTCTCCTTAGCAACACGGTACAATGACCTACACACACCCTTCCCTCCTTAGACACAGATGTTCATGTTTTAGTAAAACCTTTGAGGATAAGATAA
>JAMQGT020012531.1:0-135623 GCA_024447675.2 Pterophyllum scalare | reverse complement strand
TTGCCTCTGCCACTTCAGGCCTTAACTAGAACTGTGCCTGTGGTCTTCCATTTCCTCACAGTGGAAACTGACAGCTGAAATCTCTGAGAGAGCTTTTTGTATCCTTCCTCTAAACCATGATGTTGAACAATCTTTGTTTTCAGGTTATTTGAGAGTTGTTTTGAGGCTCCCATGTTGCCACTCTTCAGAGAAGATGCGAAGAGGAGAAACACTTGCAATTGGCAACCTTAGCCCTTGGATTCACCTGTGTAAACAAATTTTGTGTTCTAATAATTAGTGCTAAAGGTATTCAGTTAAATAATTATTGCACACTTTCTGTAAATCCTATAGACTTCATTTCACTTCTCAAATATCACTTTGTTCGTTTGCTATATGATATATTTAACTGAAATTGCTGATCCGAACAACCAGTGATTTATAAAGGAAAATCATGAAAATTATTAGGGGTGCCCAAACCTTTGCATGCTGCATGCAGCCATCAGCCAGACACGTTACAGTCTGTTGATAAATTAAAAGACCCCTATGGAACCCTTGACCCCTGCAATGAGGGGATCTGGTGGCTCTGTTATGTGAAGGTTACTACAAATCAGTGTTGTCACTTTTATCCTATGATGAAACATTTGTGTTTTACATCAGTCCTGATGTGATGAAATGTGTTAGCCCAGCACCTTAACACAACCACATTTGTTCATCCATCCATTTTCTACAGCTTATCTAGGGCCGGGTCAGGGGGCAACAGCCTAAGCAGAGAAGCCCAGACCTCCCTCTCCCCAGTCACCTCCATAAGGGGGGACAACAAAGTGTTTTCTGGCCAGCTGAGAGATATAATCTCTCTAGCCTGTCCAGGATCTGCCCCAGGGTCTACTCCCTAGAAAATACCTGGAACACCTCTCACTTGAGGCATCCTAGTCAGATGGCTGAACCACCCCAACTGATAGGAATGTAGATCGACTGGCAAACTGACAGCTTTGCGTTCACACTTAGTGCTCTTTTCACCACAACACACCAGTACAGCGTCCATATCACTGCAGAGGTCACACCAGGTTGTCAATTTCTTGCTCCACTCTTGAACAAGACCCATGAGAAACTTAAACTCCTCTGCCTGTAGCAGTCACTTGTCCCTGCAATGAAATGGGCACTTCACCCTTTTCCAGGTGAGAACCATGGCCTCAGACTTGGAGATGCTAATTCTCATTCCTGCCACTTCACATTCACCTGTGAACAGCCCTAGTGCAAGCTGTAGGCTACCACCTGATGAAGCCAACAAAACCACATTATCTACAAAAAGCAGTGATGAGATCCTGAGACCGCCAAGTAGAATCCTTCCACAACTTGGCTATGCCTAGAAATTCTGTCCAAAAAAATTATGAACAGAATTGATGAAAAAGGGCAATCCTAGTGGAGTCCAAGCAGGAACAGGGCCGACTTATTACCAGCAATAAGAACCAAGCTCACTGTACAGACTGAACAGTCCATAACAGTACTTTGGAAACACCACCCACAGGATCCCCCGAGGGATGCAACTGAATTCCTTCTCCACGTCCACAGGGCAGATATAAGCTGGTTGGGCAAACTCCCATGCACACTCGAATATTCTCAAGAGGATAAAGATCAAAACCTGGTTCAATTTTCCGTGACCAGGATTTGAATGCCAATGAATCCGAGGTTCGACTAATTAACACTCCTCTCCAGTACCTAGGCAGTGACCTTCCAAGGGAAGCTGAGTATGATTTTCCTATAGTTGGAGCACACCTTCCGTCCCACTTCTTAAAAACAGGAACTACCACTCTAGTTTGCCAATCCAAGGGCACTGCCTCAGATCTCCATCACAGGCTTGCCAACCAAGACAGTTCTACAACATCCAGAGCCTTCAGGAACTCAGGACGACTCTCATACATCCCAGGGGCCCTGCCACCAAGGATTTGCTTGAATACCTCAGTGACATCATCCTCAGTGATGGTTGAGTCATCCCCCTCATCCCCATACGCTACAGAAGATGTGTCCGTAGGATTAAGGAGCTCCTCAAAGTATTCTGTCTGTATCCTCAATTGAAGTCAGCAGCCCTCCATCCCCACTGTACACTGTGTGAGCAGAGCACCACTTTCTCCGTCTGAGTTGCCTGATGGTTTATCAGAATCGCTTCAAGGCCAACCAAAGTTCTTGTTCCATGGCCTCACTAAACTCCCCTCACACCAAAGGTTTTACTCATGCAAAATCAAAGCAGTCAGAAAAAGAAGTCTGCTCATAACAGAGCTGAAGTGGACCAGAAAAAGAGATTCATTTTCTTTAACTGATAATCTGAACACAATAGTGAATGAGTCCCTTTTATGTCTTTTTTTTTCTTGGTGACCATATCTGAACAAGAGATTGGAGTGCTAAGCTAATTCTAACAATCTTTGTGAGCTGCATGCATAGACTATATAGGTGCATCACATCTGCTAATTAGTGCTCAGTAACCTCCAAACGCAATACCAGAGTTTCACTTGCCAAAATTTGAGTGCAATGTTATTAGGCTATCTAAATGACGTAGCAGTCAATTATGCTGGCACGTGGCTCCAGCCAGACTGCATGCAGCAGGTAACAAAAATCTGGAGGCACATGCCAAGCTGAAATGAAAGGGTGACAGTGGGGAATATCAACAGCTGCACCCTTAGTAATGATAAGGGTGTGGCTGATGCGCTATAAATGAACATCACCCTCTTGCAGTTGTTATGAAAGGAGAAATATGCAATAGGGACCAAACTATTTTTGTAACACGCAAAGGTGGAAGCGTATTCCTTTCTGCTCTTACGTTTTGTATTAGCGTGGAGGTCTGTGGGGACTGACTTCCTTTTCAATACAGCCTCAAGTGACTTTTAGAGGAACTTTTTTTGGCACTTCAATGTTGCTTCATTTTTCAACCACAGAGGTTTGCACCAGTGAAAACACTACAGTCACTTTGACTGGAAATGACAATGTTTGATTCTATACCTTTCATCTAGCCTTTTCAAAAAAACAAACAAAAACAAACAAACACACAAGCAAAAAAGAAAGAAACCTTACATTTTCATATTGCTGCCTGCCATATGCACTAGAACAGTTATTCCAAAGTGTGGGCCCCGACGGTACTGCAGGTGGGCCACACAAGTATGCATAGTTATATATATTAATATGAATGTATTTATTTATATAAAAAGTGAATTCAAACTGGTAATAGGAAGTGGTTAGTTTTTGATATTACTCATTACTTTATTACTTTATTATTTTGAGTTTTTAAGTGGGCTGCAGCACTCTTGACTTCGGGAATGGCTGCGCTAGAAAAACAATGCTTTTTATTACTTTTAATTTTGGAATTTTGTTAAAGACAATTTAAAGAAGAGGCTAAATGTATAATCCAACACAACCTGAAGTATCCTTGTAAAGGTTAGTTATTTTTACTTATTACAGCTATTGATTCCTTTTCAATGAAATATGACCCTGAAACAGGAGCATTTTTACAGTCTCTAAAAGACCTTAGTCACTCATAATTTCTCTACTTTAATTTGTCTTTCCTTTAAGGATTGAAACGGTTACTTTCAGCTTTACTTTGGATTTATCCGTACTCAAGCAAAAGGCATGATCTTTTTCTTTTTGTGTTCCCCTTTTTTGTGTTTTCACTTCTATTGAAAGTGTGCATTTATATGATATATTGCATAAGACAATTTCTGTGTTTTTGTGTGGGCAGAAGGATGAGGAGCCGGATGTGGTGCTTGTCAAGGTGGAGGAGGTGGAGCCGGCAACAAGACCTCGGAACCAGGCGTGCCTCAGCATACAGGAGGGTGAGCAGACACATTCACCATGAAGTGTTAGATTAGTTTAGGAGGTCTGCTGGCCAAAAGACAAAAAACCCCGCTCTGGCACACTAAATGCTGGACCTCTGTGAAACACCTCTATTCTACCTCATGACAGCAGACTGACAAACAACATCAAACACCTGTCAGTGTGAATTTGTGGCCATATTCCATCAACTGATGTTTTGCCCAACATCAAGGACTGGCACTCCAAAAGATCCAGTGAGAATGTTCAAAATGCTTAATTCAACCCTTCCTGAGTGAGAACATCTCTCTCTTTGTGTCCAGGATTGGTGGAGTCCAGCACAGATGACTACAGAGGAGTGCTGCAATTTGATGACACTACACAGATGTCCACCAATCAGCTTTCTGACCTGCAGGACACTGGGCGGGGCTTCTCAGAGGTCAGCTGTGGCCATTCTTCGCTGTGGACTAATAGGGGGGGTGGTTATGGTGACAGCCTCCCAGGGCTGTCACCACACTTTGCTCCTCTCTCATATCTGCCTGGCACACTCATTGGAGGAGAGCCTGGCAGCTCTGGGAGGGGAACGGCTGCTGAGAATGCAGCAGAGAGGGAACTGACGGCTGAAAAGTCTAGAAGGTTGTCCACTTATTCCTTTGAGCAGCAGCTTCCTGTTATCGATCTGTCAGATGAGTCCAGCCAAAGTCAGGTGTCAGGTCAGATGCAAACAGGGCAGCTGTTAGTGCAGGGGTCTCAACAGTTCCTGCACCCAGGTCCAAGTCAGAGCCAAAAAAATCCCACGAAGAGGGATTGTGTCTGTAGTTTCTGTGGGAAAAGGTTTCCTGCCCCAGCAAATTTGGAATCTCATATGAGAACGCATACTGGAGAGAAGCCATATGGATGTGTGATCTGTGGTAAAAAATTCTCCCAGTTGTGGAACTTGAAGATCCACAGGAACATCCACACGGGGGAGAGACCCTACAAGTGCTCGCTCTGTCCCGAAAGGTTCTCTGACCCTAGCAACCTGAAAAAACACTTAAAGAGACACCACCCACAAAACATAGCCATACAGTCAGGAACATCTTAGCTAAAGAATCTAAGACAGACTGCTATTGTATTTAAAAATCATAATGACTAGTCTTATGTTTAAAACCAGTCTGAAAGAGAACAACAGCAGCAAGTTAATGATCAAATCAAGCTCACTAGTGTTTACCCTGGTTGTTAGTGCTTTAATGGTATTGTAATTAAGTGAGGCATTTAGTGAGGGATGAGATTTCCTTTGCTTGGTTTGCTCCACGCTCTCCAGAGTCAGAAGTCTCCCTTCTTGCACTTCTAATATATTAGTTTCACCTTCAATGATTTGGCAACACATCGCTTGTTTTTTTTACAGCTATAGCATGCTAGCAGAGTTAGCCTTTAATGATGCAGATGGAAATTTTTATGAAATTCACATTATGTAAACTCACGCTAAAGGTTGCTATGTTTATGTAGTAGCAATTCCAGTTGACAGAAGGAGAAAACAGGCAGTGTTAATTTGTGCAGCCTTAAAGTTGATCATGATAACTGGACAGTTTTTATTTTTCTAAGTCTTTTGGTCATTAGAGAAAAATGTGTTAATTTTTGGTATTGATTCATTCTTACTGATAGTGTGCCATCACTAGAGTGCTTTAGACTTGATAAGTGAGCCCCTGTTCAACATTTACAATTTCAAAATAAACGCACAAACTGTTATTTTATGTATGTGTGTTTTATCTGTTTTGGATTATTAGTCTTTTCTGTTGTTGTGAATGCAAATTCTTAGGAAATCCTTGTATTTTTTTGAAGTTTGGCACAGATGTTTACTGGGACTCAAGGAATTGATAGATGTTGGTCAAAGGTGAAGGTCACTGTAATCGCCCAACACATTTTTGCAAAGTCAATTCATATACCGCTAATGTCAAAATTTAACACAAATATTTAGTGTGATGGGTTTTTATATATATATATTATAAAGTGAACTTTAATATAACATCATAGTGTCCTACAATAGCAACAGAGTTCTATTGTTTCTTCTTTTCTCTGCTTAAAAAAATACTGAACTGTGACCCATAACGTCATACATACTCATTAATTTGTGTACTGTTACACCTCTACTACACATCAGCCTAAGGTTTATAGAAGGTTAAGGAGAAACCAAATATTATCCTTTTCAAAGTGCTGAACAACATACTACAGTATGGCTATATGTACAGGACCAGTCAGAAGTTTGGACACACTCACCCATTTGACTGGTACTTTATATAATAAGCACACCAATCAGGCATAACATTATGACCACCTGCATAATATTGTGTTGGTCCCCTTTTGCTGATAAAACAGCCCTGACCCATCAAGGCATGGACTCCATTAGACCCCTGAAGCTGTGCTGTGGATCAATAGATCTTTTAAGTTCTCTACCCTGTGAGGAGGGGCCTCCATGGATCGGACTTGTTTGTCCAGCACATCCCACGGGTACTTGATTGGATTGAGATCCGGGGAATTTGGAGGCCAAGTCAACATTCAGGCTTGCTGTTGTGCTCCTGAACCAGTTTTGCTTCGGGGCAGGGCGCATTATTCTGCTGAAAGCGGCCACAGCCATCAGGGAACACCATTTCCAGGAAAGGGTAAATAGTCTGCAACAATGGTGGCACGTGTCAAAGTAACATCCACATGGATGGCAGGACCCAAGGTTTCCCAGCAGAACATTGCCCAAAGTATCACACTGCCTCCACCAGCTTTCCTTCTTCCCATAGTGCATCCTGGTGTCAGGTGTTCTCCAGGTAAGCGATGCACACGCACCCGGCCATGTAAAAGAAAACCTGAGTCATCAGACCAGGCCACCTTCCTCCATTGTTGCCCATAGTTGGTGCTTTCGGTGGTGGAGAGGGGTCACCATGGGCACCCTGACTGGTCTGCGGCTATGCAGCCCCAAACACAACAAATTGATGCCCTGTGTATTCTGAACCCTCTCTATCAGAACCAGCATTAACTTTTTCAGCAGTTTGAGCTACAGAAGCTTGTCTGTTGGATTGGACCACAAGGGACAGCCTTCGCTCCCCACGTACATCAGTGAGCCGTGGCCACCCATGACCCTGTCACTGATTCACCACGGTTATATCCTCAGACCTCTTTTGATGGATACTGACCACTGCAGACCAGGAACACCCCACATGAGCTGCAGTTTTGGAGATGCTCTGACCCAGTCGTCTAACTATCACAATTTGGCCTTCATCAAACTCGCTCAAATCCTTAAGCCGCCCATTTTTCCTGCTTCTAACACATCATCACCTTTGTGGACAAAATGTTGTCTTGCTCCCTAATATATCCCACCTACTAACAGGTGCCATGATGAAGAGATAATCAGTGTTATTCACTTCACCTGTCTGTGGTAATAATGTTATGCTTGATTGGTGTATATCTCCAAAGAGTAGTTAACACCATGCAGAGTTTCACATATTTGCCACAAACAAACCAAAGCGGACTCCTACCAAAGATTAAGGAGGTGTGAGAATTGTTAATGGACTGGTTCTTAAATGTAGTACTTGTTACACTACCTGAATACTCAAAGCACTTACTATAAGTCACATTTACCCATTCATATCACTTTATTGTATCTCTTTATGCACTATTCTATCATATTTAAACTCAAACTCTGATGGTTGCATTAGAGGCAATTTGGGGTTCAGTATCTTCCCCATGGACACTTCAGCATGTGGACTGGAATTGAAAACTGTACACAGATCAACCCAAAGATATTTAATAACATCTATGTATTGCTTTTTTTTTTTTATAAAGTTAACTTTATAACTTTTTCTGTCTCTATTAACCTGCCAGAAGACTTTGCAGGAAATATGGGTTTCATAAAATGCTTAAATAAGGGGGTAAACAAGATTGGAAAAAATACAATTCACCAATTGTAAAAATCAGTGAATGAAGGAAGAAAGAAGACAAAATTGGAGTGGTGAGAACTGCATGTCATTCTGTATGTTGTGTACTGTGCCAGGATGTGCCATCCTTGAGGAGCTGGACTACCTGCCCAGCCTGAATGGGCTGCAGGTACCGTCTCATACTACCAGGAGTGACAGGGACACTCACAAAAAGCAAAGGTGGAGAAAAAACAGAAAGGATAAGGAGAGAGCAGTGGTCTGTGGCTACCACCTGCAAAACCATTCCCTTTTTGGGGATTGCCTTAGCCTTGCCTCTTCAATGTATCTATTATTGTCACCAAAGCAGGTGAAATGGACTCACAATGGTTTATACTTCCTACATGGACAGATTGATAACCCTGAAGTTTAAGTGATTTTTTTGTTATACTGTGAAGTGCAAGCGCTCCCTTCATTTTATTGAGCTGTGTTCTTGCAGACAAAACCACTGATATACATTTATTCTTTGTTCTATTTTGAAGAATATGTTTTTGAGCAATATTTCATTTTCAAGTGTGACCATTATGCAAAATGCAAGTCGTCCTGCCACAAACATTAGACAGATCTGACTTAGTTTTCTGTCCTGTATGTTTTACAAATGGAATGATGTATGGAGAAAAAACCAAGGCAAGCATTTTTTCATAAACTAGATTCCTTAAACTCAAAATACAGTTTGCCATGACGACAGCTTTGCACACTGTTGATAATATATTAAGCAACTTCATGAGGCAGTTGCCTGGAATGATTTATGCTACATTAATATCAGGCAAAATAGTGGTTGGAGACAATGCCATGACCAGAATTATAGTGACCATGTGCAATCTCAGTCACTTTTAAATTGTTGACTTGAAGCCGGGAATACTCGCAGTCAGTTGCCATCTTCAAAGTGACTTTGAACAATAAAATGGCATAAGATGGAGTCAGTCTGCTGTCAGCTTTCGAACGGGATCAGATTGGCAATTACATGCAGTCTGTTTGTGACAATACGGCAATTAACAGTGATGAGTTGGTGAAAATTGCAAATCTGTCACCATCCATGTTGACAGAAATTCACGTCAAACAAATTCACGTCAGAGAAATTCACATTCACTACTTAGATCCAGCCAGAACCTCAAAGATTTTAAACAGAAATTACTCCACAAATAATAATGACATAGTTGCTACAGGAAGGAGATTTAACTGCAAAATGATATTCATAACCAGTATATAACCTGTTGGCAACCAGATGACTTGAGTCCCCTATTGCAAAGAGACACATTGCAGACAAGCTGCACTCATCAGTGCAGACAGACTCAGAATGATTGCAGTTTGTTTAAGTTTATAAATTAGCAGTTATTTGCAAACATTTGCAAATTTGTCTTGAGTTATTGCAGTCAGTCTGAGTGGGGCAGAGACAGGTTGCCTCCCACCAGGCAACCTGTGTAAACGCTGTGAGATAAAGAGTGGGCTCCCAGAGGTTGAGAGTAAATAAATGCGGAAGAAAATCTATATAATCACTGGGCAACCACAGATTAGTATTTTTTTTCTCCCTAGTTGCAATTATGCTGCTGTCCTGTAGTATGACTTTACATTTACATTTTGACTATGTCAAAATAGTGTTGCTATACAGCAAATAATCACATTCAACTATTGTATTAATCTTTATATTATAGCAAGAACTGCTTAACAGAGGAAAGAGAAATATCAGTCCATTACTTTGCTTTTGAACATCAGTCCAGGAAAATTCCTAGGTCCAATCTAGGAAAGGAAGACTAAGAGTTTCCTCTCCTAGAGAAGTTCATTAGAATGATAAGTGAACAGCAGCTCAGATTAGAACCCACATCAATGCTTTCCAGAGTTTAAGCAGGAAACGCCAACAACAGCTGCTGGGAAGAGACTGTGAAGTCCTTCAAGGAAACCACTACTGATGGTGAGCAAGACAAAGAGAACACAAGGTCCCAGACAAGTGGAAATTTGTGCATTGGAATGATGAGGCCAAAATATGATTTTTGGTTGCAGCTGTCATGCCTTTGTGAGGCATAAACAAGGTGAATGGATAATATCTGCAATATCAGTATCTGTGGTTTTCAACATGAAGCATAGAGGAGAAGCTGTGATGGTTTGGGGGCTTGGATTTTGGCACTGTTGGCTATTTAATTATAATCCCAGTCAACACTTCACCAGTGTGGCTACCAAGTTCTGCAGTGACACATTTTCCATCTTGTTTGAGATGGTTTTGAGAAAAAAACATTGAATGAGTTGGTGTGTTGAAACTTGAAACATATGATAAATGGAACACTAACATTTTTATATTATGTCACAATTTTGCTGAGGTCTACTCAGTCTCAGTCACTGCAGTGGATTATCTGAAATCTTCCTCTTTGCCTCCTATCTAGCAGCTCCATCTTCAACATCCTTTGTCCTGTATGTCCACTCTCCCTCCTCTGCACATGTCCAAACCATCTCAGCCTTGCCTCTCTGACTTTGTCTACAAGAAGCTCAACCTGAGCTGTCCCTCTGATGGACTTGTGTCTAATCCTGTCCATCCTGGTCACTCCCAATGAAAATCTTCAGCTCTGCCACCTCCAGCTTGGACTCCTGTCTTTTTCTTAGTGCCACTGTCTCCAAACCATAAATCATAGCAGGTCTCACTTACATCTTGTAAACCTTCCCTTTCTCTCTTGCTGCTCTCCTTCTGTCACAAATCAACCCTGACATTCATCTCCACACACTACACCTGCCTGCGCTCTCTTATTTACCTCTCTTGTGCGCTGTTCGTTGCTTAGGATGGTGTTAAAACTCATCTGCCTTCACCATCTCTGCTCCTTGCATCTTCACCTTTCTACCTGTGTCCCTCACATTCACACACACACATATTCTGTCTTGGTTCTACTGACCTCCATTCCTCTTCTCTCTAACGCATACCTCCACCTCTCCAGGCTCGCATCCACCTGCTCCCTACTCTTACTACAGATCACAGTGCTGTCTGTGAACATAATAGTCCATGGAGACACTTGCCTGACCTCATCTGTCAGCCTGTCCATCACTACTGCAAACAAGAAGGGGCTCACTGCAGATGTCTGATGTAATTCCACCCCCACCATGAACCCCTCTGTCACTTGTACTGCACAGCTCACCACTGTCTCACTGTCCTCATACATGTCCTGCACCACCCTCACATACACTGCTCAAAAAATTTAAAGAAACACTTTTTAATCAGAGTGCAGCTTCAAGTCAGTGAAACTTCTGGGATTTTTATCTTGTCAGTTAAGTAGCAGAGGGGGTTGTTAGTTTCAGTTTCAGCTGCTGAAACTGAAACTAACAACAGGTGCACTAGAGGGGCAACAATGAGACAACCCCCCAAAACAGGAATGGTTTTACAGGTGGAGGCCATTGAAATGTTTTTCCAGGCAGTTACTTTAGGAGAGTTGGACAGGTCCATAAAAGGTCCTTATCCCATCAGCAGGACCGGTATCTGCTCCTCTGTGCAAGGAGGAACAGGATGAGCACTGCCAGAGCTGCATAATTACCTCCAGCAACCACTGTTGTGAATGTCTCTGACCCAACAATCAGAAACAGACTTCATGAGGGTGTCCTGAGGGCCCGACATCTTCTAGTGGGCCCTGTGCTCACTCCCCAGCACAGTGGAGTCTGATTGGCATTTTCCATAGAATACCAGAAATGGCAAGTCCACTACTGACACCCTGTGCTGTTTACAGATGAGCAGATTCACCCTGAGCACATGTGACAGACATGAAAGGGTCTGGAGAAGCCATAGAGAACGTTATCTTGCCTGTAACATTGTTCAGCATCACCGGTTTGGTGGTCAGGCAAAGATAGTCTGGAGAGGCATATTCATGGAGAGAACACAGGCCTGTACAGGCTAGACAATGGCACCCTGACTGACATCAGGTACTAGGATGAAATCTTTGGGCTCATTTTCAGAAACTGGTGCCATGGTTTCCTGGGTTCTTCCTGGTGCACGACAATGCCCAGCCTCATGGCGAGAGTATGCAGGCAGTTTGTGGAGGATCAAGGAGTTGTTACCACTGACTACCTCCCACGCTCACCTAAATCCAATAGAACACCTCTGGGACATTATGTTTCAGTCCATCTGAAGCTGCCAAGTCTGTCCAGGAGCTCAGTGATGCCCTGGTCCTGATCTGGGAGGAGATCCCCCAAGACACCATCCGTCTTCTCATTAGGAGCACTAACATTGTCAGGCATGCATACAAGCACGTGGGGGCCACATAAACTACTGAGGACCATTTTGAGTTGCTGCTATGAAATGGTCTAGCCTGCTGCATCATTTTTCATCTTTGAATTCAGCCCTCTCTAGGATCCATCAAACAATGTGGCGTCCTTTCATTTCTAACACATTACCCAGTCGAATCAGTGTAGAAGTCCAGCATGATTTTTTTTGCCCCCTGATCTGATGTGCTCAATATTTTACTCTGTAAATCATTAAAAAATTATAAAAAGTAGCAATGAGAATTTGTGATTTTTATTATTAACCATATAAAATTGTGACACAATACACATAATCAAATCTCTACAAATCTCATCACTCTAAATTGGTATAATTTATAAAGAGGTCCCTCAGAAAATTTGTATTTCTTTAAGTAAAATTATATTACACCAAATTTGTGCTTTTCACATACACACCTATTTCTGCTTTGGACACAGTCAGTAATGCCATCAGTAATGTCACCCTCACAACTTCAGTGATTGTTGTGGGTGTTGGCGAATTAGTTTTCCCCTCATCCAGTTATTCAGATATTTTACAGTGATGGACAGTGAAGCAAACATGATTGCATGCAAACATATAAAAGCACTGCAAAATTTTGAATATTGTGAAAAGCTTTTTCCCCAATTTAATCAAAAAGGTAAACTTTCATATTTAGTTAAATATTTTAATCATTATTTTTTGCATTTTAATGATTGTGATGTGTAGCTCTTTCAGAAATCCACTGTCCTATATAATTAGGATATTTCCTAAGAGCCTTGTTTCCTTATTATTCCATAACAAATTAAGCAGATTAAAGACCAAGAGTCAATTCCAAGTGTTAAACTTGTATTTGGTAGCAGCATTTGGTGATGTCTGTGGCTTCTAGACTTCAGGCAGTCACTGCAAAAGATAGTTTGTTGCTAGTTTATCCAGTTACTTTTAGCCTCTGAAAATGAGGGACTGTAAACAAAAATGGCTCTAATTCCTAAAGATTTAATGTAGTACTCTTGGTAAACTCCTTGAATTAAAGTTGAAAGTCTTCACTTTAATCACCTACTGACTGTCTGATTTAAAATCCACTGGAGTACAGAGATGGAATTACCCCCCCCCAATAAATAATTAAAAACAAAACAAAAAAAACCCATCACTGTCGAAAATGAACCGAACTTTCAACGTGCCTGTCAGTAAGCAGACAAGACTTCACAGTTTTCAGTCATTTTCAGTCCTTGTACTGGACCATTTTCAGAGGAATGTCTTTTTTGTTTATTAAGCTACTTAATGCTGACTTATGACTCATTCAAGCAGTAAAAACACACCTAACTCATGGGATGAACCAGTGTTGTATCTACACTTAACAGACAACTCAGCAAACAACCAATTTTAAATTTTATATTTAGGCACTTTGTCACAAGCAGCCTGTCACAAAAACACATTATTTGCTCTTTCGTCTTGGAAAAATGCCAAAGATAACACAGTTTGATGAGTTTGGTTTAATTCCCAAAGTTCTATTAACCAACAGCCTTGTCTATCTCAGAAAAAATTGAAAAAACTGGACGAGTGGAGAACAAAGAAGAAGTGGCAGACCAAAAAGCTATCTACAGCAGATGAACTGCATCTGAAAGTCATGTTCTTAAGAAATAAAACTGAGCAAAAACCTGACACAGATCCTGAGAGATGCATCTAGACCGTCAGCAGATCCATCTGCTGCTCAGAAATGGGCTCAGTAGGAGGGCGGCTGTCAAGAAGTCGTTCTTAAGGAAGGGAAACAGGAAGGAAAGGCTGAGGTCAGCCACATTACACAAGAACTGGATTGAAAATTAGTGGCAACAGGTCTGATGGAGTGATGAATCTAAATATGAAATTTTTTGGTTTGTCATCATGTACAGCGCTCAGGAGAGCGGTACAACAATGATTATCTACAGCCATCCGTAAAATAAGATGGCTGTCATGGTTTGGGGCTGCATTTCAGCCAGTGGTGATGGAGAGGTTGTCAAAATTGGTGGAACTATGAATGGTCGCATTTTGATCCACCGTGTAGCAACATCTGGAAAGCATTTGTCCTGTAAGCCTGATGAAAATGAAATGACTAAAACCTGGTCATTTTTCTGTTCTCCTTCTTCCAGGTAGCAGCACCTCAACTGACCCCTGCAGAATCAGAAGATACAACCAGCATAGTGGCAGTTCAGCTGAGAGTACCAGACACCAACATGCCAGCCAATCCAACCACACAAGAGCAGCAGCAGCGATGCGCCAACAACCCCGTTAGCTCTGACTACTCTCTCTTTGAACTTGAAACCTTCTTCACCCGCTGGGCCCCTGATAATGACCCTGTGTCAGCTCCTCGTGGTGCTTCATGCTCATTCACATCTGATGAGTCAACAGAACGTGACCAGGATGGCGTTATCATTGTAGAAGCCCAGCCACAACCTTGGCAAGTGCTTGAGCCACCACAGACTTCAGTGTCCTCAGCAATGAAGCTGAGTGGAGGGCAGAGTTTCTCCTCTGCAGGCCGGCCAACTGCATCACAGGGTAACATGTTGTCTTCTTTCCTCAATACAGGCTCTTAATGACAATGTTTTACTGACTGGTGACTAAAATGATAGCAGGCAGGCAGGTGATGTGTGTGATTGGGTCGGCTGGTTGTGGAGATGGTGTGCGCCAGAGTCACAGATTCATGGTCTGTGTTTCCAGAAAGCTTCAACAAGTCCTTTCTCTGTGCAATTTCCTTTACACACTGAGGTGCTGCCAAAGCATAATGGCAGCTTTTATTATTGAAGGGAAAAAAGTGAGACTTTTAGTAGTATCTTTATTAAAAGTTTAGTATCATAAAGAGTGAATATTTAAGATTCTGATGAAAAATAAGAACGGATCATGAAACTTGTTTAACCTTTTCAACGTATTTGATTTGAACTAATTCAGTTCCATATCAGTTAAATTTTATTTTTATTATGGGAAATCACAACAAACAGTCACCTCAAGGCACTTTATATTGTAAGATGAAGACCCTACAATAATGCAGAAAAAAAACAATAATCAGACGACCACCTATGAGCACCATAAGCACTTTGTGACAGTGGGAAGGAAAAACTCCCTTTTAACAGGAAGAAATCTCCAGCAGAACCAGGCTCAGGGAGGGGCAGTCATCTGCTGTGACCGGTTGGGGCTGAGGGGAGAAAGAAAAAAGCCCGCAATAATGTTTATCTTTGCTGTAAAGTGTGAAAAAACACCAACATGTTAACACTACTCAAACAGGATTGTGACCCAAATGTGCGTGTTTATGCAAAATTTTAAAGACTGTTAACTTTACAGAAAGGGCTGATTACTGCTGTAGTGTTTCAGTTCTTTTTTCCTGTTCAGTGAGAAATCCAGTCTGTTTTGGGCTTGAACAGGTGCATTAACGTTAAGGTCAGTGTCTGAGGTGGAAAAGCGAAGGACAGCAGACAGGTGATCGTCACTGAGAGAGGGTCTGTATGTGGGTCTGTCTGTGGATTTGTTAAACTTTATCACCGAGAATGTCTGTTTACATGAGAAGGTAGATCCAAAGAGAACCAATATCTACTGATGACATCTCCTTATGTGTGGAAAGTTCTCTTTGAGAGAAGAATAAAAATCCAGCAGTGATCCTGACTTGTGTTGTGCCAGTAGTGAATCAAAAGTGATTCTTTGCTCTTGTCCTGATGAAGTTAACTTATTTACAACATCATGGTTCATTTAAGCACTGACTTACACACCTCCTGGTGCATAATCCATCCATCCATTCTCTTCCGCTTATCCTTTTCAGGGTCATGGGGGGGCTGGAGCCTATCCCAGCTGACACAGGGCGAGAGGCAGGGTACACCCTGTACAGGTCGCCAGCCTGTCGCAGTGCCAACACAAAGATACAGACAACCATTCACACTCACATTCACACCTATGGGCAATTAGAGAGACCAGTTAACCTAACCCCAGTAACTGCATGTCTTTGGGAAATTGGTATTTTTTTTCTAACTGTATTCAGTTAGAAAAAAATACCAATTTCAGCTCTGGATTTTTTTCAGTCACTTTATCCTGCAACTACTTCAAAAGTCCGACATTTTTCTCAGCCAGATTTGGACAGTCATCAGCTGTAACAGCCTACCAGTCTGAACCATTTCAGCCCCAGTCTATCAAAGTTCAGAGCCAAGGAGAAAGTCAAAATCAACCACTTTGTTTTTCAGCTGAAGCTCCAGATTTCCTGTGGTGTCCTCCATCCATCTTGTCACAATTCATCGGGAGAGGGGCTCATTCTCTTCTTTTTTCCTCAGGCTTATTAATGCAACAGAGTCCATGAGACACTCTTTGATAGGCTCCACATCAGAGACTGACTTATTGTTTATGGGCTTTTTTTGGGGGGGGGGTCACAAAGCTGGTCTTGACCACTCCATCCCTGGATGTGTAAATCTTGGTAAAAAAAAAAAAAGTCCTTCTTGCTTTTGCTGCTTTTCTAGCAAAGGATCAGTCACGTTCTTGTATTTCTGTACGTGTTTAGTTTCATAATGGCAAGCCAAATTGTAAGCCTTAAACACAGAAGTCTGCTCTCCACAAACTAAAAACACACTTTTACATCTAACTTCAGTCAATAAATAAAAATCCGTGTCTTGTTCTCATCAGTCTCTTTTTAATCTTTTGGGGCTAGCAAACTCACATCTTTCCACTGGTTCAATGCATTTCCAGTGAAGCTGCATTCACTTGCACACATATGTGTACATAAATTAAAAAATGAAAGCAACAAAGTTGCATTGTCATTTCAAACAAAATCGCAAAAAGTAAGTAAGCCACAGTAAGCCATTCTCTAATGGAGAGTTTATCGAAAAGTGTTTTTGGTGGACAAACTGCATGATGCATACTTATTTGCATTTGAATCCTAATTTCCCAGTGACCCGACACTGGCCAGTCAGGGACAACCAAAGGGCCAGATGTGGCCCAGGGCTGCTCTAGCCAGCACAATGACCAGACCAGTTTTCTATTTGCTGTCAGAAGGCTGGTGTCATATTTTCTTGTGCACGTGTGGAAATATGTGTAAATTGACAGCTGCCTGCATTATTCTTTGACTCTGATCCAAGTTTAGTGACTCCTTGTTTTCCTGGTTCCAGGTCTGTCCTCGGGGAATTCTGCGCCCACATCGTTGAGAATGCAGGATCCGTCTTCCCAGCCTTCATGGAAGAGAACGTCAGTCATGATAAGAAATGCACAGGCTCAGGTGCTGCAGCAGCAGCAGCAGCATCAAAATGGCAACAGTCACACTCAGCGGGAATGCACAACTCCCCCTGTGCAAATCACACTGTCCTCAACCACAGGTGCTGCCAATAATACTAACGGGGGGGATAAAACAAGTGTCTCTGGAATCAGATCAACAAGTAAGACCATAAGCTCCACTGTGGCTTCACAGTCCTCTTTACCAGTAAGGGGATCCATAGCACCGTTGGCCAGCATTGAGGTGGCCATTGCAGCACAGCATCGAACCAGTCTACTGACTCACCTTAATAAAAGTCATGCTATGAGCACCTCACCCGCTGAACGCCGCAGGAAGAGTTATGTATGTGGAGCCTGTGGAAAAGCCTTCTCTGGTCTGTCCAATCTGGAGGCCCACAAGAGAGTCCACACAGGGGAGAAGCCGTTTCGTTGTGACACCTGTGGGAAACACTTCTCAGAGGCTGGGAACCTGAAAAAGCACCAGAGGGTTCATACTGGGGAGAAGCCCTTCAGCTGTCACCACTGTGGGAAGAGGTTTGCTTGGATCTGCAACCTGAGGACACACCAGCAGTCTGCCACAGGCTGCGGAGTACAGACCAAAGGAGGGCTGTGACTGGGCTGAACCAACACAGAACAGAATTTGGAGTCTAGTAATACTGTTAGTATTTGCTCTCACATGTAGGCACATGTCCATCTCTTCATTCTCAAGTCAAAGTGTAGAGCCCTATCAATGACAAGGATGACCCAGGTTAGCTCTTTTTTGTGCACTTGTGCACTTTTTGTAAGAGGCGCTTGAATCATTCAGGCTTCTGTCCCCTGGGTCCAAGGAGAGACCAACCAACTGCTCCACAGACACATACATAGACAACATAGAAGGGAGAGCCAGGTCACCAGGACAGGACTCACTGGTAAAGTTAAAGAAAAGAGACTTTTCTCAAGATACTAATGTTCACATTTTGGACAGAGAAGATGTGATGTTTGAGAGAGAAGCAAAGGAGGCCAACAGAAAACACAGATAGTGACCGTTGCCACCAACTGTCAGAGACCTTTAATGCAGTCTTGCGATCGCTTCCCAGGCACGTTTGAATTGTTCTTTGTTTCTAAGGCTACAGTTGTGGTCAGAAGTGGGCATGAATAACATGGAAATTTCAGCTTTCAATGATTTCTTCCAGGGTGGAATGATTGTACAGCATAAAAACAAGAACTGGGGTGCACAATCAACACAGGGTCAAGGTATCCCTACAGGCTCAAACATATGCATACACCCCCACTAATATTTAGTTAAATATCCTTTAGCAAGTTGCACTTCGACCAGATGCTTTTGGTAGCCAGCAACAAACTTCTGGCATAATTCTGGCTGGATATTTGACACCACCTGGCTTTTAAGTAGTCATAGTCCACAAATTTTCAGTAGGGTTGAGGTCAGGGCGCTGGGAAGGCCATTCCAGAAGCTTAATGTTATATTCTGAAACCAGTTGTTTGGGATCACTGTCCTGATGGAACACCCAGTTGTGTCCAAGTTTCAACTGTCTTGCTGTTGATGTGAGGTGAAGCTGAAGAATTTGGAGGTAGTCCTCCTCCCTTCATTATTCCATCTACTTTGTGCAATGTACCAGTAACACTGGCAGCAAAACAGCTCCAGACCATGATTCTACCACCACCATGCTTGACAGCTGATACAGTGATCTTACCTTTACTTCTGCAAACACACCTCTTGCCAATGAGGCTAAATGGCTCAATCTTTATCTTGTCTAACCATCAAACTTTTCTCCAGAAGGTATTTGGCTCATCCATGTGAGTAGCTGCAAATTTCAGTTAAGCTCAAAGGTGTTGATTTTGGAGTTGGTTGACACACTCTCAGTCCATGATAATGTAAAACTTGCTCCACTGTGGACAGTGATTTGGTGTTCTAGCAGGTTCCAGTTCATGGCAGGCTCAACTTGGTGGTTCCTGGGCTGTTCCTGAATATTCTAACCAATTTCTTCTCATCTAAGGGTGACAGTTTGGGTGTTCTCCCAGATGCTGACAAAGTGGGGACACATCTGAATAACTTATAATTATGCACAGTTGTTTAAACTGATGATCCTGGAATCTGCAGTTGCTTAGAAATGGCTCCAGGAGACCTTCCCTACTTGAGTGAATCTACAATTCTTCTCCATTGATCTTCACTGAGTTCTTTGGGCTTTCCCATTGTTCTCAGTACTGACCATTACAGTTAGTGCTGTCAGACAAATCCTTTTTATGCGGCACAGAGAAACTACCAGCTGTAGTGTCAGTACCGTTTATTCAAATTTAATCAATTTAAGTTGGTGTATGTATTTATTTGAGCCTGTATGTATAATTCTAACCCTGTGTGGATTAGAGAAAATCCAAAATAAATTCAACTTGTGCACCCAATTGTTGTTTATTAAAGTCATTAAAGATGTAAGCTGTACAATCATTCCACCCTGGAAAAAAGTATGTAAACATCTGACCACAGACGTATATTTCATCATAGTGCCAACATGCATCATTCAGCCATTTCTGAGCAAAAGTGATCAAATGTCAGACTAAATTTAAGAACATATAAAGTTACCTGTCTAACCATCTTCATCAATTCGTACATGCTGTTTTCAGCTCTCTTCTCCATGATGTGTCTTCTCTCTTCTCATTCTTTCCTGGGGAGATAGCTGCCTGCTATCATTAACTTTGATGCCACCTCTGTCCCTCACTTATTCTAAGGTGAATTTTGAATTCTACCATTTTTCACAGAGTTAAAGTCAGAGTAATAGATATATCTGACTGCTCAGGTAGAGGAAGGATTCATGCGGAGGAGAGCTGCTTTAGTACAAAATATTCCTCCACACAAAGCTGAAGGCTGTCGAACTGCTGACCTGTATGATGTGCAGAACATTATTTATCATCAGATCCTGACCCATACACATACTGAAGTTACACAGTAACTGTGCTATGTGTTTAAATGCACACATTGCCATATTTTCTTCCTGCATGCCATGCATTGCTAGGTATTTATTAAAAACCTTGTTATATTCTGCAAGATTCAGACAATCTAAAACACTTCTGATATTGGAGTCCCTTTAACTGTTGCATTTTGATAAATGTATATTACAGAACTGAGAAAAGATTATAAACAGGAAAGTGATTTATGGTGTTCATTCTGACTGCTCTTGTGTTCATTATGGATTATTTTTATAATTTAACTAAAAATGTTAAACACTACAAATCCATTGCTCACCTTAAAACATCTTTATTGCCTACATGCATCTGGTATTGTGGCTTCCCTGCAGGATCTGAAAGGGTAAATTTAATAAGGTGAACTGCAACAATAACTGTATCCATGGGTGAGATTTGCACTCTCCACCAGAGCACTTGCTTTTGGCGTTAAAAAGCTGCTTTCAGGGTTTAATAAAGAGGTGCAGTGTCAGTTTTGTGTGGGCACGGCAGGTATTTGAGTGTCTAGCTTTGTTGCATATGTATCTGTAGGTCTTTCCCTTTCACAGCATGACATCTTGGGTGGAGAATATTTAATCATAAATGCACTCTTTCTGATATCACAAATCCCACAACCGCTATAAGACATAGCATTTTTCAGTGTTAAATTTAGCACCAAACCTTAGTAAATCACATGGCTCAAAGCTGTGAGCGCAGTGCTAAAACTTTGACTCTGCCCTGTAACCGAGTGCTTTTCTGCTCTTCAGTAATAATACTTGCATTTTACTGAAAGTGCACACACAGTGATTTTCATGTAGTTTCTTTTGTAACCTTCTCTCTGTTGGAGCCATGCATACCATATTGAAATGTTTGTCAAAATGCACCTGTTAATATAACTGTGTTATTGTGTTTGAATCTTAAAATATGTAATACTGATAATAATGAGTTGACTATAAAAAGAGGCGTATCATTGCTCTGCTGCATTCATGCACAGGCACAAGCAAAACTAAGAATGCTTCACAAGAAAACACAGAACAGAGCACAATAAGGTCTCACAGCTGAGGACGGCACCAGAACGCTGCTGAGATCAGGGCCCTATTCCAGGACGCAGGTTTAGCTAACAACTCTGGGTTTATTAACCCTAAAATGAGGGAAACTCAGGTTTTCTGTTCCAGAAAGAGAGCTAACTCCAACTCTGAGTCAGTTACCAGGGTAACAGACTCTGTGAACCTAACCTGCTCACTGGCAGGTTTCAGCCAACAAACTCTGAGTGTCTCTCTCTGACTCCTCCCCTCCTGCTGCACCTTAACCACCTGTCTGACACTCCCTTTCATTTCCTCATTCATAAAGTGGCTGTCAGAGCATCAGAGGAGCGAATTCATCTGCAGATGTTTATGTTTCTACAAGCCCAGTTAGACATTAGTTGGTTATTTTTGTATGTAACATGAAGCTTTTACAGTCATTCACTCATCAACAGGCTGTAAGGACGGAGACAGCAATGATGTCACGGATTTATAATGAGGCAGCTGCAGCTGTCAGACTGTCAGTCAGTTCCCCTGAAACATTTACTGTAGATACTGTAGCATCACTCTTACATCACACTGATCTGGATGAAGCTTTAGACACAGAACACACTGATCAGTGATCAATCATTGGTTGTGTTGTAAAAGCTCACTGATGGAAAAATGTCTGGATCCTGGAGATGATGTGAATGTTTGAGTGAAGATGAGGCTGAAATGATTTGAAGACTTCAAATGGAATTAAATGTATTTAAAGTGACTTACACAACATTTTAAAAGTTCTGCTGCCCGAAATTCAGAGTATGAATCTCCACATATTTTCCGCTAAAAATCACCTAAATCAGTGATCATAGGCTCTATAACGGATCAGCAAACCATATCCGAGTCCACCTGCACAGCAGGAGGATCCAAACGGATCAGGATCAGTGATTCAAACTGGATAAGGTCCAGATGCAGTTCAAGCTCCAGTCAATTCCCAGCTCATCCAGTCAGGATCCATTCATAATGGATTAATTTTCCCGACACGATCTGCATTCTTTAATTAAAATGTCTCATCTTCCCAAACTGTACTGAAATATTTAAAACCTATAAAGCTGAGACATTTATCATAACATGTTTGCCTTTACTGATAAAACTTTACATTCATTACAGACTTAGAAAGATGCTCTGAATGTTTTCAGCTAAATATGAAACTATGACTGACCTCTGACCTTTAACAATAACTCAGAGAAACAGCTCTACTGTGGCTGTCAGAGAGCTGATCAAATATCAGCTTCACTGATAGATCAGATGATCTTAGATCCGATTAGAAATAGTCAAACTGGAAACATTAATGCAGTTTTTCTGTAAATATCATTTTTATCCAGTAATGGCAGAAAAAATGAAATTCTCCATTAAAGAAATGAATAAAGTGAGGCTGCTATTCCATAGAACAGAATAAATTGCATTTTTACTGTATAATTATTTAAACAATTAAATGGCCATAAACTGAACTGTCATAAACTGCAACAAAAACAGTTTTTATTAAAATAAAAACTGACCTGAGGTCAGCGTCACCCCCGGGGTCTGCTGCTGTCTCAGTCACTAACACACAGGTCGGTCATTAAACTTAGTCTGAGCTGTTTCTCCACTTTCTGTCTCCTGCATTTTTGTCTATCAGGCTGCAGCGGAATAATTAATTTTATAAATCAAATGTAAAATTAGGATTCAGCTTCATCTGATGGAGATTCAAGTTGTGTAAATGATGACAGCAGACATTATAAAAGAAATGATATATTTTATAACAAACTTTTATTCTGTCTATGATGCTGACAGAGTGGGTCAGGCTCATTAAAGTGACTCCTCATGCTCCACACTGACACGTGCAATCCTCCATTCATCTGATTAAAATGGAGGCTCCGCTCTTTATTTACCCATTGTCGTGGTGAATCATGGTGTCAGCGCTCCATTGATGATGGCTTTCTTTCCTTACGCACGCACGTGCTAACTCAGGGTGATCGTACTCAGAGTTGACTGAACTCACTCTGATCAGCTGTTCTGGAACGGGAAACTCAGAGTTGCCGATCTCAGAGTTGGTCAGCTCAGAGTTTGTTGAACCTGCTTCCTGGAATAGGGCCCTGGAGATAACTGCTGGACCCAGGCTTTTTAAACTGCACAATATTGTATAGCAGCCAATCAGCAGTTGGCACCTTGACAGGGAAGCCCATTCAGGAGGAGACCTGCAGAGGGTCATTCAAAGACCTTCAAGAGCAGAGAGGTCACACGCTCTTACAATAAAGTACACAGAAGCACAGAAAAAAGGGTCAGAAGGAACATAACACAGCTACACTTGTAACGCTACTAATAATTGTATTTGATATTTCCAAACATGTCTTATTTAAAATGCAACTTAGTGCCACAATTAGCTCTCAGTTAAAGGACCGGTCCACTGGTTTGAAAGCTTTAGCTCAGTAGCGGCAAATCATGTGTAGTGAATATTACAACTTACCATGAACCAAAGTTTTGATATATCAGTGCCCATGAGACAAATCTTTTCATTTTTTTAAACAAAACAAAAAAGCTTGTTCAGGGAGCTGCAAAAGTCCAACAGACTTGGCTTTGGGAAACTGGTGCTAGTAGTACTGTAGTTAACAGTGGTTACCATTGTCACCTCACAGCAAGAAGGTTCTTGGGTTACATTGGGTTTCCTCTGGGTACCCTGGCTTTTTCCCACAGTGCAAAGACCTGCATGTCATCTCAGTTCATGATTCTAAAATGTCCACGGATAGTGAGGCCATTAAGTGCTTGAATGCAGCACTGTATAAATGTATGGCTAAAATGTGCCTTGTAGTCTAAAGAACTTGAGTGGTCAGTAAGACTAGAAAAATCATCACATTAATGTGAGTATATTAGATTAATGTCATTCATATTTGCATAACTTGCACTAAATAGGCTAAAACATTCTCTGGTCTTCCTCTCAGGTGTTCTCAGGTGTGGACAAATATGCTGAGTACTAAAGGATGCTGGTAATTAATAACACAGCTCATGCTACAGGACAGGAAGGCAGAGATTTATGATGACATTCTGCCATATCCACCACTCAGTTCCTGGTGGACTGTGACCACCAGCTCACCTCACCACCTTTTTTACACTGTCAGTATCAACACAAACACACGTTACATGTCATGCATGCGGGAACTATGGATGAGCAGAAGACCAGCACAACAACCAAGAAACACCTGATAGCTCAGTGCTATAACATCAGTAGAAGACAGCATACAGTGCCTTGGGAAAGTATTCGGCCCCCTTGAACTTTTCAACCTTTTGCCACATTTCAGGCTTCAAACATAAAGATATAAAATTTTAATTTTTTGTGAAGAATCAACAACAAGTGGGACACAATCGCGAAGTGGAATGAAATTTATTGGATGTGTCAAACTTTGTAACAAATAAAAAACTGAAAAGTGGGGCGTGCAATATATTTCGGCCCCTTTACTTTCAGTGCAGCAAACTGACTCCAGAAGTTCAGTGAGGATCTCTGAATGATCCAATGTTGTCCCAAATGACTGATGATGATAAATAGAATCCACCTGTGTGTAATCAAGTCTCCGCATAAATGCACCTGCTCTGTGATAGTCTCAGGGTTCTGTTCCAAGTGCAGAGAGCATCATGAAGACCAAGGAACACACCAGGCAGGTCCGAGATACTGTTGTGGAGAAGTTTAAAGCCGGATTTGGATACAAAAAGATTTCCCAAGCTTTAAACATCTCAAGGAGCACTGTGCAAGCAATCATATTGAAATGGAAGGAGTATCAGACCACTGCAAATCTACCAAGACCCGGCCGTCCCCCTAAACTTTCATCTCAAACAAGGAGAAGACTGATCAGAGATGCAGCCAAGAGGCCCATGATCACTCTGGATGAACTGCAGAGATCTACAGCTGAGGTGGGAGAGTCTGTCCATAGGACAACAATCAGTTGTACACTGCACAGATCTGGCCTTTATGGAAGAGTGGCAAGAAGAAAGCCATTTCTCAAAGATATCCATAAAAAGTCTCGTTTAAAGTTTGCCACAAGCCACCTGGGAGACACACCAAACATGTGGAAGAAGGTGCTCTGGTCAGATGAAACCAAAATCGAACTGTTTGGCCACAATGCAAAACGACATGTTTGGCGTAAAAACAACACAGCTCATCACCCTGAACACACCATCCCCACTGTCAAACATGGTGGTGGCAGCATCATGGTTTGGGCCTGCTTTTCGTCAGCAGGGACAGGGAAGGTGGTCAAAATTGATGGGAAGATGGATGGGGCCAAATACAGGACCATTCTGGAAGAAAACCTGTTGGAGTCTGCAAGAGACCTGAGACTGGGACGGAGATTTATCTTCCAACAAGACAATGATCCAAAACATAAAGCCAAATCTACAATGGAATGGTTCACAAATAAACGTATCCAGGTGTTGGAATGGCCAAGTCAAAGTCCAGACCTGAATCCAATCGAGAATCTATGGAAAGAGCTGAAGACTGCTGTTCACAAACGCTCTCCATCCAACCTCACTGAGCTCGAGCTGTTTTGCAAGGAAGAATGGGCAAGAATTTCAGTCTCTCGATGTGCAAAACTGATAGAGACATACCCCAAGAGACTTGCAGCTGTAATTGCATCAAAAGGTGGCGCTACAAAGTATTAACGCAAGGGGGCCGAATAATATTGCACGCCCCACTTTTCAGATTTTATTTGTTGAAAAGGTTTGACACATCCAATAAATTTCATTCCACTTCATGACTGTGTCCCACTTGTTATTGATTCTTCACAAAAAATTAAAATTTTATATCTTTATGTTTGAAGCCTGAAATGTGGCAAAAGGTTGAAAAGTTCAAGGGGGCCGAATACTTTCGCAAGGCACTGTAATGAGCTGACCCTGGCAGATGAGAGATGCATCTACTGAGCTGAGGATAAAGACTGTGGTCAGACTCAAGGCAGCCACACAACCCAGACTGACAGGGTCCCATGAGAGGAGATATGAATACAGGTCAACTCACTACCATTATAAGTGAAACAGTAAACATATAAACCTGTTTACTGTCTTCTCCTATTAAATAGTCAATAAACACTGTGGTATACATGGTGGGATGATTTTTATATTTATCCCTGTCAGCTGAGGTTTACTAATATACAGTGGTGAGGTGGTCTTCAATCAAAAACCTGTTTTAGACATCACATATACTGTACCAATGAAAAGCCTGGACACATAAATGTGTCAAGCCTATCTCCTATTGTCTGTGTGGGCAGTCTACAATAAATGCAAAGGGTTTACAACAAGGTGCAAAACACTGGTTATACTCAGGAACAAGCAGGCCAGATTAAACTTTACCACAAAACATTTAAACAAGTCTGTCAGGTTGTGGGGGAAAAAATGGAATGAAACCAAAATGAACTTGTAGTAGAAAGATGGAAAAAAGAAAACTATGGAGAAGATAAGGAACAGCTAATTACCGGAAGCACCCATGTCATCTGTCAAAAATGTGGACATGTGGGCATGTATGCCACTGGATTTCAGTCATAAACTCAACAGCCAACTCAACAGCTCAATATTGAGGACCTGTATTTTTATGGTTTGATTCCATGGACTAGTCCTGTGATAGACTGCCATTTGATTTAGGGTGTACACTGTGACTCAGCCTGTGACAGCTGGTTAAATGGTTAAGAAAACTGATGGATGGGTGATCCCCATGGACAGATTCAGGGCAAACAAAAGATCGCCATGCTGCTGTTAGGTATAGGAGCATCCCAGAGGGTACATCACAGCTCACCATTGTTTTTCTAATGTAGATTTTTTCCCCCTTTAATGCTGAAATGAGTATCACAGGACACCATAACATACACAATATTGACCTACTGAATCCGAGCTCCCAAATCTACTGCAGACACTGGAAGAAACATGCTATCCTCCTACAGTGTTTGCAGGTGCACGCCATCATCCTCCATCCTCCTGACTCATCATGTTACATTTTGTTCTGCCTTTAGGCCACTGATCCTTACACTTCTTAAGTCCAGCTGAAGTAGACACATATTCAGCTCTCAGTTACAGGTGTAAACAGCTCCAATTCAGCTACCCTTTCTCAGTATAAAGGCCCCTTTTAAAAAGGAGAAAGCTTCCTACAGAAAACTTTATGTTAGACACTAAAATGAAACCATAAATAATGACTGACCAAAATGACAGAGCATATTTATGTTTAGCATTTAACACATACAGCATTCAGCACACAGTAGGTCTATGGTACATTGGCTGCCTTCTAAGGAACTGTACAGTTTGATCATTCAAAAAAAGTTTGGTTCAGTAAAGATGATACATTTCTCTGAAATGTAGTCCCCTAAGTTCAGTCTTTTTAAACAAAAGCAAACACCAGTCAATTGGAAATTTTTCACAACATACTTGAAAAAGTGCATTGTTGATGGACTAAAATAAGACTCTAAAACAACCCATAGGAATCCTAACAGTTGTCTGTCAGCATATTTAAAAACTTGAATACATGGCAATAAAGATCCCCTGTACTTATTCTGGTTTGTGCTCTCTTTTGAAAGGCCCCACAGTTATTCTGTAGGTGCCTCTAGAGATGTTCTTCTGTTTAGTACCATCAGGAAATACCTCTTCATGGAGTTTGCCAAAGTCGCATTTAAAGGATTTGGAACATATGGAGCATGAGGCTGCCTTCTGCTAACATTAAATCTAATGTCAGAAAAAGTATTTGTTTACTTATCTGACTTCTCTCTATGAATACTGCCCACAGAGGGAAAAGGGGATTACCAATAAGGAGTTGTTCCACAAAGCTAAATTATATACATTAAGATACATTTTGACAAGCTGCATTGCTCACCTACCTTACTCACTGTAGATCTTATAGCTAAAAGAGAGATATTATTTACACTTATTAATTGACCTCCTTTGAAAACTTGTGACCACTAAATGTCTCTGTAAAGAAACTGTCAGCAGTAGGGGGCAAAAGTGATAGATCATAGCTGCTCTTGATCAATGTGTTGGACCTGGTCCACCCACATTGAAGCACTGGTCAAAAGAACTCAGCAGCGCATGGACGTCCTTCGGCGGCTGAGAAGAGCACGTCTCCCTCCTCCGATCCTCACCACTTTCTACAGGAGCACGATAGAGAGCCTACTGACCAGCTGCATCTCTGTCTGGGCAGGTACCTGCAGCGCCTCAGACTGGAAGTCCCTGCAGAGGGTGGTGAGGACAGCAGAGAAAATCACTGGGACCTCCCTCCTCCCAATACAAGACATTGCTAAAAGCCGCTGCCTGTCCAGAGCTCAAAACATTTACAAAGATCCCTCACACCCCCACCATGGGCTGTTCTCCCTGCTGGCCTCTGGAAGAAGGCACCGCAGTCTCCAAAGCAGAACAGCCAGGTTTAAAAACAGCTTCTTCCCATATGCCATCAGACTGTTTAACTCAAATTAAAATGCTGCTCCATTCTTCCTGGTTGCTCTATTCTATGGAGCTCCAGTGAAACACTTTTGTGTGCAACATATCTTATATATTATCAGCACATATATATTTATACTATGTCTATAGGTATATCTGGGCATATGCAGGTGTTGGACATGTGTGTATGTATGTGTATATGTATATGTATATGTGTATATGTACATATACGTGTGTGTGTGTGTATCTATATATTATAGTAAGTATATAGTATATATATATATATATATATAGTAAGTATATATATTATAGTAAGCATATGTGTATGGTATGTGTGTGTGTGTATATATATATATTTATATTTATATATATATATATATTTATATATGTGTGTGTGTGTGTACATACATATACTTTATTTTTGATTAGATTATTTATTTAGTATTTTTCTCTTTATTTTTATTCCTTTCTGGTAGTTTTATTTGTACATCACTGCTGCAGTTCCTCCAAATTTAATCCGAGCCGCTAGCAATGAAATCTGATTCTAATGCGCACTGTATGGTGCAATTTTGAATGACAATAAAGTTTGTCTATGTCTATGTCTAAAATTAGAAAAAAAGAAAAATAAAGTTGTGTTTCTTGTTTGTTAAATAAAAACTCAGCTCAGGCTGAAACTGTAAAAAAATTAACCTCTTACTTTAAGGATTTTAAAGGAATAGTCTGGGCTCTTTTGAAGTTTTGGGTCATTATACCCTGATATGTGTGTCACAAAGAGAAGGTGAGCATAGCAAGGCTGTTGCTGTTGACTAGCTCAATTCAAATGTTTTCCATTCACTGAGTTCCCTGAAATTCAGCAAATGATCTCTACTTCTTTAAAACTTTCTTCATTGTTCTCCACCTGCTTCTGATTTAGCTCATATTCATCCTCTATTTTCTTCCTCTCCTCTGCCTTCCAGTCCTCGATCTTTTCTTTTTTCCTCTCCTCCTTATCTTCCATTGCACCTCCCTCCAGTTCTCCTTCCATTCTCTCTTCTGTCCTCCTCATCCTCCTGTCTCGCAGGGTGCAGGGCAGACAATTAGCCAGGAAAAGGACAACAAAGAGCCCAAGCAGAGAGAGGACAGCACCCATGCCAAGCTCCATCTCATGAGGTCCCTGCTCGTCCTCCTCTCCCCCTCCTTTCTCCTGGCTTGGAAAGAAGTACATCTTGCCTTCATCCAAGCTTGGCATGAGTACAGCTCTTTCCAGAGTGTTCCGACTGACTATGCCTCCTTTGTCCACCTTGTTCCACTTTCTGTTAGTCATACTCTGACTTATTTTCTCATTGTAGTCACTGCTGGTGCTCACATTCCAACTTTCATCTTTGTTTGATGCGTAAATGTCGCTGTTCGATTCAACCAGTGTGTCTGTAATATCAAAGTCAAATTCCACATCATCCTCATTCTTCTTATCTACTGGCTGCAGGAAGTCCAGGTCTAACTTGACTCTTATCCAGCCTGATCCTCTCGCCAGCCTCCTGATCCGTCCTTGTCCTTCAGAAGCGGTCCACTCCCCATTGTCTTCACTAAGAGAGTTTGAGATGATCAGCTGATCAGCACATGTAGAAACCAGAAGCTCTGCTCGAAGTAAAGGCCCGCCTCCATCGCCTTGAGCAAAGATGCGCTGATTGGAACTGGGTGTCACCATAACCACACTCTCAGCCAATGAGGAGAGACGCAGGGAAAAGGGGAGGTCACTGAAGGAAGAGAGGAGGGAGGCAGTGTCGTCACTGAACTGGAGCCATACGCTGATGGATGCCTCCTACAGAGAGAACAGGATAAGAATGGGTAGTTTATTAGATCCTGAATTTGCATCAGCTTCAGAGAACTGATCAAACTTCAGGAATTGGACCTATTTCTATAGCTGAATTAAATGGCTACTTTCTCACCTGATGATAATTGTACAAAATGTTGTAGGCTGTCACTGTTGCTGTGATGATGGAGGGGTGGCCAGAGCTGGTCTTGACTGACATTCCAAGGCCACTGACCACTTGCACAGAAAGATCACCAGGGGTAACAGTATCAGAGGTGACAGTGATGTCACATCTGCCCAATATGCCATCCCACTGCTCAGAAACAACCTAAGTAAGAAAGAAAGCAAGAGAGAGGAGATGGTGATGCTCAGGAAGTGAAACTATAAAGGTTAACTGATGCACAACTGTCACCTACATGCAACGATGTCTTTCCAGGTCTTAAACCAATCAGGATGTTTTGGGGACCAAGGGAAGCCACTCGGGGGTCCTCTACTCTCAGCCAGTTATGGACCAGCTCGGTGACATCCACAAACCAATCTAATGAGCCCAGGTGGTGTGTGGTTCTGCTGTGGGAGTCCTGAGCTGTGAACTGAGTCAGAACCTGGACTGAAGAGCGCTGATACACCGGCACACACCTGACCAGGAAGAACACACGAGGTATTAAAGACCCTGACATATCTCATTGTGTGCATGATAGGCACCTGTTGAACTAACTATTAATAGCAAGAACTGTTGAAGCCATTTGATGATGTGTGCACAGGCTTTGAGTTGTGAGAATAGTACAGAAGGTCTGCCAGCAAGCTGTAGGGTAAAACACACTTTTGTTAATCACAGCACCCCCCAGATGTGTAATGACACCAAATTCCTTGCACATCCTCAGGATGGGTCCAAAAAACTACTGTGAAGTTTTGTCTTGTTATGCCACATTGTTATGCTAATTATGTTATGCTAATGGTTACGGATACACACTTCTGCAAACCATAATTTCATTTTGGTTTGCAGAAGCTTTTGTGAGACTTACTCTGAAGACCATGCATACCAAGGTTGTCTAAACTTCTTTAAAATTGTCAAAATTTGTATAAAATCCAGTATGGTGGCTCAGTCAATTCAGTCAACATCCAAACTTGGCACTAATTCAATTCAATTCAATTTCATTTATATAGCGCCAAATCACAACAGTCACCTCAAGGCGCTTTGTATTGTAAGGTAAAGACCCTACAAAAATTACGGAGAAAACTGAAAGTCATAAAAGATGCATGCTGTGCAATCATTCCACCCTGGAAAAAGAAGCGTTAAAAAGAAGCGTTAAATTAGCATGGCATTCATGCCCATGATGAGTGTGTACAATTTTGACAATACCTGTAGATGGCACTCCTTTCACTCATATGCGCTCAGATCAAAAAGTATATGTCTGCTGGCTTTGAGCAAGACCTTGGTTAATTGCGGCTTACTAGCAGGTTGAAAAGCTTTCAGTGGAATTGCTCTGCTTCTCCCACACTCCACAAGTAAAATATTCTTTTTAATTTGGATTGGGGTGGGGGTATCTTTGTCCTTTTGCATGACCCAGTTTTGGCCAAGCTTTAGCTGTTGGACAGATGGCCTGCCATTTTAACTCAACAAGGCCAAATCATCCCCCCTCCCCTCCTGTGCTTGACAGTTCGTATGAGGTGTTTGTACTGATATGCTGTGTTTAGTTTTTGCCAAATGTGGCTCTGTACATTATGGATAAATATCTCCACTTTGGTCTGGTCTGTCCAAAGGACATTGTTCCAAAAGTGGTTTGTTCAGATGCAAGTTTGCAAATGTAAGCTGTGCTCTCATGTTCTGTTTAGAGAGAAAAGGTTTGCTTCTGGCAATCCATCCAAACAAGCCATACTTGTTCAAACTTTTTGTAATTGAACTGTCATGAACTTTAACATTTAACACACTAACTGAGGCCTGTAGAGTCTAAGTTTTAGCTCTTGTTTTTTTGTAATATTGAGAGCATTACATGGTTTGACTTTGGAGTGAATTTGATGGGATGTGCACTCCTGGGAAGATTGTGGCATTGTGTTAACACACCTGAATGCGCCAGACCAGCAAAATGCAAAACTTCTGCTTTTACAGAGGTGGTCACACTTATAGAAGATCAGTTGATTTGCAGTACAGATGCATTTTTTTTTCACAGGACTGCATAGACTGTTATAAAATTATGTCAAAATCCACCAGTTTGCTAGAACAACATAAAACGCATTTAACAATTAATTAGATGGGAATAAGAATAACTTTATTGATCCCAGAGGGAAATTCATGTGTTTGACATTGCTAATCTGCCATTTGTATGAGAATTGAAAAGTCTGATGGCTATGGGTATGAATGATTTTCTGTATATCTCTGTTTTAAAATGGAGTGAGAGGAGTCTTCCAGTACTGATGTTTTTTGTTCCATAAAGATGTTATAAAGTGAGTGATCAGAGCTGTTCAGGATGGCTTCCAGTCAGGTGGGAGGAGAGAGAAATTATGAAGAGTGCCTCTGGATGTTTAGTCTGTATTCTAGCAACAGTGTCGTGTAGAACTTCACGTTGTCTCTGGAGCTTGAAATAAGGGCGACTGGACTTCTTTTTGTTTCTCAGAGACGTTTCACCTCTCATCCGAAAGGCTACTTCAGTTTTCCACCTTTTGGTTTTGAGAACTTCATTCTTACCAATCTTCTGAACTTTCTGATTCACTGTCCTCTATCCATCCTCCTCTCTCTCATTTTCTTCATTCATAAGCTCCTCAATATTCTCCTCCCATCTTCTCAACACACTCTTTTCATTCCTTAGTACATTTACATGTCTATCCTTAACCACCCTAACCTGCTGCACATCCTTTCCAGCTCTGATCTCTCTCCCTAACCACCTGATATAAGTCCTTCGCTCCTTCGTTAGTGTCCAGCCTCACATACAACACACTATAAGCCTTTTCCTTTGCCACTTCTCTTTGTTGTATGCCTAGCCTCCCAGGACTCGTGTCTATTTTCTTCCTCTCAGACTATTCCACCTTTCTTTGCTAACCTCTTCCTTTGAATACTTTTCTGTACTTGCTCATTTCACCACCAAGTCTCCTTGTCATCTTTCCGCTGTCCACAGGATGCACAAACACCTTCTTGGTGCACAAACACCTTCTCCAACACTTCATAATGTCATGAGTCACTTGGACACTTAACCTCCACTGCCATCACTTTATCCAAACAGTACACATACATTTTATTTATTACACTCTCACCCATATAATGCATACTGTGTATGCTGTGTACCTTACCGGCAACAAATGTATATAGTGTTTTGATGTGTGTATATGTGTATTGATATTGATATATATTTTATGTATATAGTGTTTTCTATTCTATTTTATTTCATTTGTTTTATTCATCCTTGCATTTTTCTCTGTACTGAGCTGCTGTAATGCGCAAATTTCCCCGTCGTGGGATCATTAAAGTTTTATCTTATCTTATCTCTGGTAGTTTCCCTCAGCACTGCAGCTGTACTTGACCAGTTATCTGTTAACTCTTCCCTACCACCAAGAGCCCATCTCAACTCCTCCATAAACTCAGCACGACATTTTTCCTTCTTAAACTTCCACCAGTTAATCCTTGCCTCTGCTTTCACTCGCTTCCACTTTTTGATGTCCAAAGACATCCTACAGATTACCATCTGATGCTAGCTAGCTACATTTACCATACCTACCCATCACCTCTGTTCCCTTCACCTACATGTCCACTCTAATCATCCAACTTACTGCAGAATTATTCTTTCTCTTCTAACTGACATCCAACTTGTGGGGTTTACACACTTACAGCATTCAACATCACCCCTTCAATTTGGAGCTTCAAACTTGTGATCCTGTCTGACACTCTTCACCTCCACAACATTATTCACATACTCTTCCTTTAAGATTACCCCTGCTCCATTGCTTTTCCTATCTACACCATGATAGAACAGTTTGAATTCAGTCCAGTGATCCTGGTCTTGCTTCCTTTCCACCTGGTGTCCTGCTGATTTTGCCTGGTTGATAATCTAGCCTTGTGTATTTGTTTATTATAATGTACAGCACTGCAAATTTGATAGTTAGAACTTTGTACAGTTTTAGCTCTCAGCCACAGCCTTTAAGACTGAAAAAAAATTGTTCATATTTGCATGTACATTACTGTATACACAGATTATTATTTTGTATTTCCAGAGGGCAGCGCGGTGGTGTGGTGGTTAGCACTGCTGCCTCACAGCTAGAATAACATCTAGTAGGCCTGGGTTTGATTCCACCTTGGCCTGGACCTCTCGCTGTGTGGAGTTTGCATGTTCTCCCCGTGTCTGCGTGGGTTTCCTTCCACAGTCATTTTCTCTCCAAGGAGTGCCAGCTGTGAATATAGTTACATTATAGTTACATTATCATAGAACAAGCTGCAAAGCGTTTTCACAGCTGTTCTGTGATAATGTACATTAAATAGACTGCCTTCACACTGCACAATATTTCTGGTAAAATAATGTTAGACTGGAGGATTTTGGAGTCATGATGAATTGTTAACTAAATAAAATTGCTGAGCCTAAGAGCCCTTTTCAGTTCTCACACGCTGCCTGTTTCATAAAGGTATTGTGTAGCTTGAACCAAGCCTAGAGAAAACAGTGTGGTTAAAGAGGCCTTTAAGGAATTTAAGTCTCTAGTGGAGACACACAGATACAAAGGAGTATAATAAGGCATGTTGAAGCAACAGTGGGCCTTGTTTTTACCCTTTCTCTGTGAACAGGTTCCAGCCATCAATAACATTGAGAACAGGGTCTGCCAAGGACACATGCAGAGGCACCGATGGAGCCCAAACCTCCAGACACACAGACCCACTGAGCATGCCCAGATGAAATTCCACCACTGCACAGGTTGAGCCCAGTCCTGATTCACTGCCATCAACGTAGAGGGTAGAACAGTCACTCGAGACCTGTGTGGAAGAGACAACTTACAATTTACAAAACATACAGCATATACAATTTCAAACCATTGCACGTGTTGCCTTTTAGAACTGATTTTAAATTAGCCATCTTACATGCATTTTAGATTTGTATCAAATTTCTTAGATTCAATATTGGAGATGGAGTTTGTTAAATGGAGGTGAAGTTTTGGTTCATAACTGGGTTGTGATTTTTGAAAAGACACATGGCACTCAAATTGAGTGCAGTGTAATTTTATTATATTCAGAGGAAACCAGACATTTCTTCAGCCCATATTCCAAAACTGGAAAATACCAGCAAAATGATCAGAATGGATAAACATGTATGTTTAATTTGGGGTAGAGCTATTTTTAAGTATTTTTGTACCGTGCATTGTCGAGCAATATACACTGCTCAAAAAATTAAAGGAACACTTTGAAAACACATCAGATCTCAACTGGAAAAAAAATCATACTGGATATCTTTACTGCTATGGACTGGGTAACATGTTAGGAATGAAAGGATGCCACATTGTTTGATGGAAATGAAAATTATCAACCTACAGAGGGTTGAATTCAAAGACATCCCGAAAATCGAAGTGAAAAAATGATGCGGCAGACTAGTCTATTTTACCAAAATTTCATTGCAGCAACTCAAAATGGTACTCAGTAGGTTGTGTAGCCCCCACGTGCTTGTATGCATGCCTGATGATGTCGTGGCTCTAAACGAGACAACGGATGGTGTCCTGGTGATCTCCTTCCAGATCTGGACCAGGGCATCACTGAGCTCCTGGACAGACTGAGGTGCAACCTGATGGTGTCAGATGAACTGAAACATGATGTCCCCGAGGTGTTCTTCTGGATTTAGGTCAGGTGACTGTGGGGGCACAGCCAACCTTCTGTCAATAGCATGTATTGATGTGCCATCCTGAAGGGGTTGGACTACCTGTGCAACCTCTGTAGAGTCCAGGTATGTCCTCATGCTACCAGCAGTGACACTGACCCTAGCCAAATGCAAAACTAGTGAAAAAACAGTCAGAAAAGATGAGGAGGGGAAAATGTGAGTGGCCTCCACCTGTAAAACATTCCTGTTTTGGGGGTTTTCTCATTGTTGGCCCTCTACTGCACCTGTTGTTAATTTCATTAACACCAAAGCAGCTGGAACTGATTAACAACCCTTTCTGCTACTTAACTGACCAGATCAAGTTTTGCTGACTTGATGCTAAATTCTGATTAAAACATGTTCCTTTAATTTTATTGAGCAGTGTGATTCAGTTCAGCTGAATTAAGTTCAATTCATATAGCACCTGCTAACAACAGCAATCACATTAATATGGTTTCAATTTTAAATTAAAAAACCTACAAAACTAGTGAGTGAACCAGAATGGTCAGATGAACCTGCATGAGCATTTAGCAAGAGTGGGCTGTCTACTAATCAGAAGTACAGCGAATCAACCCCCAGCTCTTTCAGTCGCTGTGTTGACATATGCTCGGACAAGATGCCCTGAGTTGCCCTTGATTGCATCCATCAAAGTAAGTGTGTGTGCGAGTGAATGTTAAAAGGGCTGTATGAATATGTGTATGATCGGGTGAATGAGACTTTGAGTAAGTAACTGCTTTGAGTGCTTAAATTCAACAGAAAGGTGGAATATAAGCACCAGTCCATTTATCAAGAGTGGCTCAGAAAACTTGAATGGACCAAGTCACCAGTAAAAACAACATTTAAGATGCAGTAGTTGCTTTAAACCTTAGAGAGAGACTGAAATTTCAAATGTCAAGCAACAGCTTAAGCTACAGTGCCTTGCGAAAGTATTCAGCCCCCTTGAACTTTTCAACCTTTTGCCACATTTGAGGCTTCAAACATAAAGATATAAAATTGTAATTTTTTGTGAAGAATTAACAACAATTGGGACACAGTCAAAAAACTGAAAAGTGGGGCGTGCAATATTATTCGGCCCCTTTACTTTCAGTGCAGCAAACTGACTCCAGAAGTTCAGTGAGGATCTCTGAATGATCCAATGTTGTCCCAAATGACTGATGATGATAAATAGAATCCACCTGTGTGTAATCAAGTCTCCGTATAAATGCACCTGCTCTGTGATAGTCTCAGGGTTCTGTTCCAAGTGCAGAGAGCATCATGAAGACCAAGGAACACACCAGGCAGGTCCGAGATACTGTTGTGGAGAAGTTTAAAGCCAGATTTGGATACAAAAAGATTTCCCAAGCTTTAAACATCTCAAGGAGCACTGTGCAAGCAATCATATTGAAATGGAAGGAGTATCAGACCACTGCAGATCTACCAAGACCCGGCCATCCCTCTAAACTTTCATCTCAAACAAGCAGAAGACTGATCAGAGATGCAGCCAAGAGGCCCATGATCACTCTGGATGAACTGCAGAGATCTACAGCTGAGGTGGGAGAGTCTGTCCATAGGACAACAATCAGTTGTACACTGCACAAATCTGGCCTTTATGGAAGAGTGGCAAGAAGAAAGCCATTTCTCAAAGATATCCATAAAAAGTCTCGTTTAAAGTTTGCCACAAGCCACCTGGGAGACACACCAAACATGTGGAAGAAGGTGCTCTGGTCAGATGAAACCAAAATCGAACTGTTTGGCCACAATGCAAAACGATATGTTTGGCATAAAAGCAACACAGCTCATCACCCTGAACACACCATCCCCACTGTCAAACATGGTGGTGGCAGCATCATGGTTTGGGCCTGCTTTTCGTCAGCAGGGACAGGGAAGATGGTCAAAATTGATGGGAAGATGGATGGGGCCAAATACAGGACCATTCTGGAAGAAAACCTGTTGGAGTCTGCAAGAGACCTGAGACTGGGACGGAGATTTATCTTCCAACAAGACAATGATCCAAAACATAAAGCCAAATCTACAATGGAATGGTTCACAAATAAATGTATCCAGGTGTTGGAATGGCCAAGTCAAAGTCCAGACCTGAATCCAATCGGGAATCTGTGGAAAGAGCTGAAGACTGCTGTTCACAAACGCTCTCCATCCAACCTCACTGAGCTCGAGCTGTTTAGCAAGGAAGAATGGGCAAGAATTTCAGTCTCTCGATGTGCAAAACTGATAGAGACATACCCCAAGAGACTTGCAGCTGTAATTGCAGCAAAAGGTGGCGCTACAAAGTATTAACGCAAGGGGGCCAAATAATATTGCACGCCCCACTTTTCAGTTTTTTATTTGTTAAAAAAGTTTGACAATCCAATAAATTTCATTCCACTTCACGATTGTGTCCCACTTGTTGTTGATTCTTCACAAAAAATTAAAATTTTATATCTTTATGTTTGAAGCCTGAAATGTGGCAAAAGGTTGAAAAGTTCAAGGGGGCCGAATACTTTCGCAAGGCACTGTATCTCTATGACAACTGGCCAAAAGTGAGCCACTGACAAAGACCACAAGATGTGGCCTGACAGTTTTTGTGTTTCACCCAAAGTATTGCTTTGGTCAAGCTAAAAATGGAAAATAAATGGATCTACGTAACATATAAAGTGTTCCTGATATTGTGAAGTGTGTTGTCAACTGCACCTTGATAGTATTCTCATTGATGGAGTGACATGTGACTGCGGAAGTAACATCTGACACCCTCTCATCATGGCTTATGGCCAGGACAATGACGGACAGCGACACTGGCTCGTTGTTCAGTATGGCTGTGTTGATAACTGTGTTGCTCTGCAGACAGACCAGCAGGAAACACTTTCAAAACAATCAGATGACATGTGATGGATAATTAATGGCTTCAAAAGTATCAAGTACCTCTGTGATTGGCGCTATGCCAAAGATGTGACGATCAGTGAATGAAAAGATGCTCACTGCTTCACCATGCAGTGATGAGTGGGTAGTATGTCTCGAGTACTCCACCCACCAGTTTGCGGACACCATCATGGCAACACCAAAGCTCCGCCTCAAACCATCGACTGACAAACACACCACCTGCTGGAGGAGAGTGGGACTGTCGAAAAAGATTAGAGATCAAGTTCCCAGTACAAATAAACACTCATTACTTCTTCTTAGGTCACAGCCCTCAGAGTTAGTTATTACAGTGTGTTTTCCAGCTATCAGCTTTTGGGGACAACAGTATGACTGTACATTAGTATGAGCTGGAAGAAGAAATGGGAAGGGATTACATTCTCTTCTGTAGTGGTTGTTGCTGTTTGAATTCCTTTATTCTTTATTAGCAATTTATAGCCAACAGCCTGCATTGTTTGTTTTTTAAATACATTTTTCAAAGAAATACATTACTTTCTCTTCTATTTTGATTAGAGTGAAGATTTAAGATTGGATGGGCCCCATGGGATTTTCTGGTTTTTAAGGGGGACATAGAACCCCTGACTTTGGGACTGGCTGAACTACATAATGCCCAGCCACCTGCAATGACAGATCATCTACTGCAGGGGTGGGCAAATTTTTTGGCTCTGGGGCCACAATGACTTTTTGAAATTTGACAGATGGGCTGGGCCAGCACCAGATGCATACATATCAAACATAAAACATAAAAAGACAATGCAGTGTTAATACTTAAGATTTACTTTTAGTGGGAACAGTGTTGTTTTTGCCAGTGCATTGAAGTCTGGTGTTAGCTTTGCTGTAGCAATTCTCAGAGTCCTTGACATCAGTTATAATTATGGTATGATTTGATTTGGGCAATTCTTCGGCGGGCTGATTAAAAAGACCAATGGGCCGGGTGTGGCCCACGGGCCGTAGTTTGCCCACCCCTGATCTACTGAGTTGAGGATAAAGATTGTGGCCAGACTTATGGTAGCCACACAACTGAAAGCAGGACTCACAGCGAATGTCCCCTCAGAGTAGACTCTTGCAGAATAGATGGTGCATAGAGCACTATGGTGCATAGAGCACTATGGTATGCTCGCCAGCAGTCTGTCAGCGAAGTGCTCTATTGGGGTGATATGGTACTGTGAGGTCTTTGGGATAAAGTGGGGCCTGATTATTCAAGACCTTGTATGTAGGAAGAAGGAGTAGCTAATAACATTCATCAGTAACTCTATGTGACTGTGAAAGACAACACTGGAGGCTAACTCCAAGGCAATCACACAAGTTACCATCAAGTTTACACTATACTAAGGTGATGTGTTGTCCCTGCTGCTGTTGTGCATAGGCCTCAACCCCCAAGCCAGCTCATAGCAAAGACCGCATATGGATGTAGATTCAGGAGTGGAGTTACCATCAGCCACCTGCTGTACTTAGATGACATCAAACTGTATGCCAGGCATGAATAAGACATCAACTCACTGATCCACCTCACCAGGATCTACAGCGAAAATATCGGGATATCATTCAGACTGGATAAGTGTGGCTGAAAGGTTGCAAAAAGAGGGAAGCTGATCAAGGCTAAAGGAGTGAAGTTGCCAGAAGGTGAAATAGGAGACATACAGGACAGCTACAAGAACCTGGGTATCCCACAGGCCAATGGGAACCATGATAAAGCTACACGAAGATCAGTCACAGCCAGATACCTCCAGAAGGTAAGACAGATGCTGAGAAGTCAGCTTTGAGCTATTAAAATATTTTAGAAGTTAATGAAGTTTCAAAAGTTTCTCTGTGGGCTAATGAAAATTGAGGGTGTGTGTGTTAATTTAAAATGACTGTATTGTAATTTATGTTGCATTCAAATTGCCCTGGAGTAGAAGTGCCTGTTTATTTAGCCTGTATAGGAAATTAGAGGGTAAACTAGGATGGCTTACGTTCCTGTTTTATAGTACATCACACTTCACGGGTAACCATCGCGCTCAACACCAAAGTCCTGTAGCTCCTTTTCCATACCCGTAACAGTTATATAGGTGAAAACATTCAGCAAACTGACACAAATGTGGTCCCTTGAATTCCACTTCAAGGACTGTGCACTTCTCCTCTCAGAGGAAGCACATGCTGAATAAATTAGCTTGCTATCTCAGTGGCTTGCTGTTTCACCACTTAAGCTCTCCTTACTATGAAGATACAGTAAAAGTGAGTTTTTAGACACACCAAAATAAATAATGGTGGACTGAGTAATGTGTGTGACATGTTGGATGTGTGTGACAGGGAGCTGCAGACTTTTGTAAAGTTGGAAAGATATTTTCTGATTCAAGCTTCCCAGATGAATAACAGTGAAATGTTGTAAAAACACAAATGATGCCTCTTTTCAACTGCATTAAATAAACAAATTGCAGCTAAATTTTCCATTAAAATGAGCCGTCCCGTGAGCTGGACAAGCGGCACCGGTCTTGCTGTGCTGCATCCAAAGGCTTAGCCACAAATGATCAGGAATCAACAACAAAAGTGCAACAGTTAGATAAAATGATTTCTTAAAAATAACTAAACAAACAAAACAAAATGCACAACAAACTAACTTAACATAGATCCATCAGTTAAGCCACACATCACTGGTCTCCTTTGCTAGTTTTAATGGATTTGCAAATATGTATACAATATAAAATATACTGTTGATGCATGCAGTTGACTTTAAGAATTCACTGTCATGCTGACGTAAAGTCATTGCAAGCACCTCCTTTAATAAAGATGGGTGACTTTAATATTTTATTGATATGCTGAAACAAGGTGGAGTTAAACTTACTCGTGAGACTTTACTGTTCTCTGCTTTTGGCAGAGGATGGACAACACATCGTGTTTGGAGGCCTGTGTTTTCTCTAGGGTCACTGTCCACATGTCAGAGGTCAGAGTTCTCTGGGCCACCATTGACACCAGGCCCTTCTTCACTTTCATCCTAAAGACAAAAATACCAAATGGTTACATGATGGCAGCTTTAGACATGAATGAAGAGTTTCACTAATGTTGTTTTGTAATTACCTAATGACTGCAAACTGACCACTGATGTTAGCTCTCAGATTCACTGACACTCTGATTGGCTGTCCTATCAGCACTGGGCCTCTGTGATAGTGAATCACGACATGAGGGTCCACAGTGAGCTCCTCCTCTTCTTGCCCACTCAAACAGGCTCCTTTTTGTTTGGACTTGCTTCGCTCTTTCCCCTTGTCCTCGGCCTCCCTCAGTGTCACTGCTTTGATATAGAAGAGTTGCCTCTGGGATTTCACATCTCTGTCCTCCACACATCTAAAAGGGTGAGTTGTGACAAGTGGGCAGTTTAAAGTTAGAGGCCAAAGGCCTCATGAATGCCTCATTTTAATGTAGCTGGTTGGAAAATGGGTTTGAAGATGCTTTTTCATTTCCATTAGTAGGTACTTTGGGTGGTGGTGGTGGTGGTGGTGGTGGGGGGGGGACAAAAACCTCCACAGGAAACATGAAGTTCTGCTAAATCAGACCAAGCAGAAGGCCACACTCAAGGCTTTTGGAACAAGATGGTGATTATTAGGTCAAATTTCACATGCCACGGAATATGTTTATATCTATGTAGCTCTAAGTCAAGCTATATATTTGTATATGTTTTATATGGCTGTATTAAGTGTTGCATTTTCCAAAGAGTTAAGTGTTTGTGCAACATCTACATGATTGTTGGTGTGGCTGAAGGCTGAATGATCCTGAAGGGATGAGGGCCATGTGTTTTCCTTGCATTTCATGGTATTTGTAGTGTATTTTATTGGGTTATTTCATGTTTTAAACTTTCTGACCTTGAGTATGGATGATGCCTTTTTTTTCTATTTTTTTTTCTTGTTTATTGTAGAACTGTTGGACCGTATCAGATGTGCATTTGTGAGTGGGGCCGAAAACAATGCACTCGAAGTCAGTACTGTTTGTATTTCACTGTTTAATATGTATAACTGTGTGAATTTTCTTGTAGCTGATGTGGGTTTTGTTTTGTTTTTTGGTTAAAAGAGGAAAACAAGCCACTGATGGTGCACTCAATTAGAGATAGATTTTCTCTTTAAGGTTTTTAAATTGTCTGTTTTAAGAATTCAGTTTCTTAAATATTTAATATAATAATTTAAATTATATATATATATATATATATATATTATATTAGTGTTTTGCTTTGAGCTCATTTGGCCAGATGCCACATTAATGTGAAAAGTAATTTACTTAAATTTATTATATATTAAATATTCTAATATTTTCATACTATGAAAATAAAAAAGGCTTGAAATATTTTACTCAGCATGTGGCTGTGGCTCAGGAGGTAGAGCTGGTCACCTACTAATTGGAAGGTTGGTGGTTCAATTCCAGGCTGTGTGCCAAAGTATCCTTGAGCAAGGTACTGAACCCCAAGTTGCTCTCTGACACAAGTGTTGGAGTGTGAATGTTAGACAATAAAAGCACTTAGCTTAGTTACACGTGAATGTGTTGTATAAGTGCGTTGAGTGCTCAGATAGAGTAGAAAAGTGCGATATAAGAACAAGTCCATTTACCATTTAGTCCATGTATTGATTGTGAAATCCATGAAACTTTACCATCCTGAATTCTGTTATGAAAAAAAATCCCCCTTTTCACTATTTAGTGTTTTGGAGATGTACTAGTGGTGTTCCATCAGGGAAAGCAAGGCAAGCAGTGCTTGTCTAACTAACTCTAAAAATAGACATCAAATAAACATATAGTAACTCTCTCATGCCTGTTTACATCCATCACTGCCATGTTGTGGCCACTGCTGTCTTTGGAGGCAAGATTAATTTCGCTCAATTACAGAAATCTGTATGGGATAGGTATTCTCTTGGGCATGTCCATGTCCTGTAACAATGACTGGAGAGACTGATGGCAGCAAGCTAGACAAGCTGCTGCTGGCTCTGCATTCACTGCTCTGAGATCAGTTACCATCTGCACTTGTGTGGAAACAGAGCTAGCATTAGCAAGTAAACTTTTAACAATGAATTTTGCACATTAGCGGGCAAGCTTTGATGATGGAGAGAGGAACTCCTGACATGCCCTGTTAAATGAAACAGGCAAGTTAAACATGTGCAGACTTCAGCACTTCTTAGAAATCACTTGGTTTATCAATGTATAAAGTTTAACAAACTTTTTTTTTTGCTAATATACTACCTTCATTTTGCATTAATATTTTTAATCCCCCTGTAGATATTAACAGTTAACCATGTCATACTAATCAAGTCTTTAATTTCTTAAATAAATATACTTATTGTGATTTTTAAAATCAAGGTATGCCTGTGATTCAGTGTTTTTTTTCTTTCAGTGATATACGGCCACATGGCCACATTACAAATGTGATTTTATAGAATATGATGGAGATGGATTCAACCTTAAAAATCTGCAGCAGTAATACTGATCTATATAACACTGACAGGGAACATTTTTGCTGCAGAATAATTACCTTTACTTTTGATAATTTATGTATAATTTTTCAGTAATACAGTTAGTGTTTTATTGCTACTTTTGCTAAAGGGATTGTTCTAAAAAATACCTCCACCACCCATCAGTGTGTAATATAAAATAGTTAATAACACTATGTTTTAATGTGGTCCAACTGGTCTTGTTGAAGACCAGTTGGAGCATGGGCATCACCTCTGTAACATAGAACATAGAATAAAGCTGCATACATACCCTGCTGCTGTCATCTTTAGGTGAGCCACTGAGTAGTACAGTTGTATTTGGTTTTTCATGGGACCCCGTTGGTTTCTGAGGGCCTGTGGAGCACCGACCTGGATGTCCCCATCTACAGTTGGATGGTATCTAAATGAAACATACATATACTGTCAGACAGAACACTCATAGGAAATTACTTAAAATGCATTTCGCCATGCACAGGTTCACAGCACATGGCTGTTTGGTGAAAGGCAAACCTGTGTATATGTGTGTGTGTTTTAATTGATTTTCAAATTGTGAACCTAAAATGCTGAATCACAAAAAAATGTAAATATTAATAAATGTTTTTAAGTGTCACTGAGGTTTAAAGGTTGGCACATTAATAAAAGCTAAATGCAGCAGTGCAATAAAAAGAAAGGGAATACATGGTAATATGCAGAACGCATGTAACTGCACTGACAAATGACAGATGGTCAGATCTGTGTGGAGTGATAAGGAAACTGTAACCTTCCCCTTCTTTATCATCATTTGAAGTTTAACTTAATGTAGCTCATTAAGTTTTAGTTTTACTTATCATTAAAACTAGATAAGTACTCTATAAAAGTATATAAATAACTAGAAGGGCACTCATTAGAGTGCATACCTTGCCCACCCCAAATTTTCAATGTGCTGATACTACACAATCAAAATGTATTCAATTGTTTCTTGTACCCCAACAACTCCAGATATTTTTTCACTGAAATCCATTCATAATTTTCTGAGTTATCCTGCTAACAGATACACAGACAGAGAAATAGCGATTGAAAATATAACCTCCCTCCACCTATTGGTGGGCAAGGTAATAATATAAGTATATAAATCCATTTCCAGCCGGTTGTAACACCATCTTGTCACTTCACCTCAGAGATGGAGAAGTTGCATGCTGGCGGTTGCCGTGTTGGTGTATGCCTCGCTCCCACTTTCGCTTCTGCATCCAGGAATGTGTATGGCGGGTGTTACTGTACTGTGGATGTGATTGATTGGCAAGTGGATTGTTGAACCAGTAACTTGGCAGTGTCAGAGTTACCACACATAATCCTAAAGGAGGCTGGAAAACAAAAACAGTGAAAGGAAGAAGAAGGGAAACAATTGGCCAAGAAAGACGGACAAAGAAAACATTAGAGAATCTGTTCCTCACCTGTGTAGTACAGGAGGCCTTGTGCTCCTCTGTCTCCTTGAAAGCAAGTAGAGTGATGCAGGTCCGCAGATCAGCACTGATGTTGCCTCGCTTGTGGAACAGTACCCTCACCCTGAACCTCTCCTGACCTCCCTTATCCCTCTCTCGTTCCACATTGTCTGAGAGAAGGGAGGCAGAAAGAGAGGGAGAGGAAGGGAGGACAAGCTCTGATATAAGCTGTAAAAAAAAGAAAGAAAAAAGATATACTGTAGGCACTGAAGAATTTGTTTCTTTTTTTCTTTCAGTTCCGTCTCCATCTTTCATTATCTGTCCTTTTACTCTTACCTGTGTCACAGAGTAAGGGCCAAATGAAGCCTGGAGGCCTGGTGTGGGTCCCCAGCTGGGTGGGGGCAGCATGAACATACTCTGAGAAAAGGCAAAAGGGCTAGAGTTGGAGAAAAGAGGGCCCAGCTCTGCTTGGGATAGAGGGAGAAACCTCCAAGACGGAGGGGTGACTGACATCTGAACTGGCAGGGAGAGAGGAAGAGGGGATTGCAGAAGGGATGGAGGGACTGAATGAGTAAAAAAATGAGAAGAGGCCAGTTAAACACAATATATTTTATATCACAAGGTCATAAATATAAAACTTGCTGATGCTTGGAGGACCTGCCTTCCTCTCTACAATATACACTGTTCAAAAAGAAATTAAAGGAACACTCTGAAAACACATCAGATCTCAATGAGGAAAAAAGTCATGCTGGATCTACACTGATATCGACTGGGTAATGTGTTAGGAATGAAAGGATGCCACATTACATCATTACATTACACATGAAAATCAAGTGGAAAAAATGATGCAGCAGGCTAGTGCATTTTGAAGAAATGTCATGGCAGCAACGCAAAATGGTACTCAGTAGATTGTGTGACCCCCACATGTTTGTATTTCTGCCTGACAACATCAGGGCTCCTGAGATGAGATGACAGATACTGTCCTGGGGATCTCCTCCCAGATCTGGACCTGGGCATCACTGAGCTCCTGGATGGTCTGAAGTGCAACTTGAGTGGAGTCGGATGGACTGAAGTGTGGGGGCCAGTCAGTGGTAACAGTTCTTTTATCCTCCAGGAACACATGAGTTAAGGACCTTCTGTGGCTCTGTCCAGCTCTCCTAGAGTAACTGCCTATCTCCCGGAATCTCCACCACACTCTCAAGACTGTGATGGAAGACACAGCAAACTCTCTGGTAATGGTACGTACTGATGTGCCATCCTGAAGGGTCCAGGCATGGCCTCATGCTACCAGCAGTTACACTGACCCTAGTCAAATGCAAAACTCATGAAAAAAGGCTCCACCTGTAAAACCATTCCTGTTTTGAGGGCTGTCTCATTGTTGACACCAAAGCAGCTGAAACTGTTTAACACCCCCCCCCCCGCTACTTAACTGACCAGATCGATATCCCAGAAGTTTTTTATTTGTTAAAAAAGTTTGACACATCCAATAAATTTCATTCAACTTCATGACTGTGTCCGACTTGTTGTTGATTCTTCACAAAAAATTAAAATTTTATATCTTTATGTTTGAAGCCTGAAATGTGGCAAAAGGTTGAAAAGTTCAAGGGGGCCGAATACTTTCGCAAGGCACTGTAAGCATTCCTTCTGAGCAGTGTATATCTACGCAGGACTGGGGAGACATCCATTAACCCTAAAATACTGTTAGTTACGTCCTGTTTTAATTTGCCAGTCCTTGCTGACTGTCTCGCCATCACTCTTTCACTCGATGACCACACACACACACACACACAGAGAGAGAGAGAGAGAGAGAACTGTCCTGTCACCCTTCATAGGGTGACGGGTTCATAAGAGTTTATAGCTTAGACCAAGCACCCACGGGTGACTGTCCTCCATCACTGTGATTGTTTCTAAGGTGAGTGGCTGTTAGGAAAAGGGTGCCTTAAATTAAAAACTTTTCGGGATCTTGCAAAAGTAACTCGGGATCCTGCAAAACTTTTGCAGGTCTCCGTAGTTTTTGAATTGAATCGGTTTCTTTTTTGCACATAAAGAGATGTGGTGGTGTCAGTGAATCACCTGACTTCACTGTGAACCAGTCAGTGATTCATTTAGAGAATGAAGCAGTTGCTGGTTTGGACATCATATGTCATGTGACTTTTTTAGCCCCAAAGCGAGCTTCGAAGCAGTCCTTCTATGGAATTGTAAGCCCAGGGTTTGAAGCATGTATTGAAGCTTCAGTGTCACACTGCCATCACTATTTGGGTCCACACTCTGCCTGCCACACAACTGTTCCTTGACAGCAGGACTCAACCAAATCACAGACCCTGCTGACTCAAGTGCTGATACTGAGGAGTTGGAGGAGGCCTTTGCTCAGCTTCAGGATTACACTCATTGTGTGGTCAACACAAAGGATGTCGTCAAAGAATCCTGGAATTCCTGCCAGAGGGTCCCATTAAGGAAAGTACAGGAAAGTATTCATGGGAGGAGGTTAACAAAGAAAAAGTGGGATAGTCAGGGAGATGAAGAAAGTAGACAGGAGTACTGGGAGGATAGGAGTAAGGCAAAAAGAGATGTGACAAAAGCAAAAGAAAAGTCTTCCAGTAAGTTATATGGATGGATGGATGGACACCAAAGAGGGAATAAAGTAACTGACTGGCTAGACAGAAAAATGGAAAGGATGTGCAGCAGGTTAGGGTGATTGCAGATAGAGATGGAAATATACTAATTGAAGAGTGTATCAAGAAGATGGAATGAATAGTGAGGAATGTAAAAAATGGGAGAGGAGAACAATTAGTGAATCAGGAAGTGCAGAGGATTAGTAAGAAGAAAGTGAGGGCAGCTATGAAGAGGATGAAGAGTGGAAAGGTCCAGATGAGATACCTGTGGAGGTATGGTGATATCTAGGATAGAGGATAGTGAATGTTTTTAATCCACTCTTCTACATTGTTTTAGGCAAGCCCATTTTGTTGTGTTTTTCCTTAGTGGCTAAAAGACTGACAAGGTGCTGGGTCACTGCTGAAGCGATGAAGAGGGGCTAATTGAGTCCTGGGTTGTTGAGGGACGATGAACCAAGTTTCTGTGGGTTCTCTCCGTATCCTGCTAAACACGGCTTCTGTATATTTTGGGTAAACATGCTTAAATGCCTTAAATTAAATGTCTCTTGATACAAAATATTAACTTTCAAAATGCTTCATGGCTGAGTCTGTGTGATGTCATTTTGTGGTTAGCACATGCGGTCATGTTTTGGCAGAAAGGACCCAAATGCAGGGCTCACGAAGCAGATGTGAAGAGCAAAAAACTAGCCTTTAATAAAGCTAAGTGCAGAAGCCCAAGAAAGTCAAAATCCAAAAGTCTTCACAAACACAGAGTACACGAGACATGGCAAACAGGGGAGACAAACTGCACTGACAGAGGATAAAGGGAAACTGAGGCCATGTAACCATAGCAGGTAATTGGGGGAACTGGAAACAGCAGCATAACAAAACAGCTAAAACCAATCAAGATGATGAGACAGAGAAAGTAAAACTAAAGTCAAGGTACAAAGAGACAATAGCCCTGTGAGAGCTGGGAAAGGCTCCAGCCCCACTTCAAGCCTAAATTGGATGAATGGATGGAATACTTACTTCAAGAACACAAATGTCAAGGTCCAAAACCCACAACTGTGATAATTTTGAATAATAATGTGATTTGAATGAATATGTAGCAGGGCAACTCCCACCTACCTGCTATTAATTATTATTATCTTTTGTTTGAAAGGGGCAGCCAATCAGAAGAAACTTCACTTAAAGAAGGGGGGATAGGGGGCTGAGTTAAAACATCAGGAATCAAATGAAGAATGCACTGAGGGACTGCACCAAGACCAGCGATCAAGGATACATTCATTACTGGGTCAAATCAATTTTCGGTAGTCATGGATGAACTTATTTTCAGTTACTATTTTATAAAAACAAGATAGCAATGCTTTGGGCCCTTTATCTAGTGCTATAAATTCAGACTATGGCATGATTATTTTTGTTTATTTTCAATTTAATTATATTTATTATGACTAATTACACAGAGGTGTCACCTCACAGGAAGAAGATCCTGGAGTTGAATCTGCTGGACAGCAGGGGATTTGTGTAGACTTTACAGTTTACTGTGTTGGTTCTCTGTGTGCACTCCTGTTTCCTCCCACAGCATGTTTGGTTAATTGATGATTGACCGTGTGATGTACTGATGAGCTGTCTTGTGCCACCCCCTGAGACCCTGAATTCACCAAACATTAAATAAAAGGAAGGAATGTTTTAAGGAAATCCACTGTAAAGTTTAATTTGTAGTTCAAAAAATGTAGAGTACCTCGAAAGTAAAAAAAATAATTGTAAAATTGTAATTTATTGGCAAAAATATCTATGATATTTTTTTTTAATGTAGTATGACTTGGTTTCAGCTTGGTGCTTGTATTAGCATGCTAAACTAGCAGCCTGCCAGCTTTGTGCCTTTAGAGCATATTAACACTGTAAAACACCTCTGTCACCTCTAAGCACCTTAAGCATGAGAGACCTTATTTTATACAGACAAGACATCTAACTATACTAACAACTACACAAACAATACTAACCATGCTAACTAACCATTTAGTAACCATAACATTTTACATGAAGACAATTTTTAAAAAATGGGAATCTATTGCTCCCTATGACATCATTTTGATGTTAAAATGTTGGAACATGGAGAAAACATGAACACGAGAATTTGGGAGAAAAATTTTGGTGATGACGATTTATTTCCTGTATTCAGATTTTATACACCAAATTTGCCTTTTCTGCAATAAGTTTTAGGGTGGGTCACATGACCTCAAGATTAGTTCATAATTGATGAAATGTTGCTTAGAGAAACTGTCAGTATCAGATCACCTCTGGACGTTTCATGTCTAACAACTCGTCTGCCTGTGGTAAGGAGAGACTGTAGCTGACTTAACATGGAACATGTTTTCTCACATATATTTCTGTGTGATGTTGTTGACTTCACTGTGCAGAATGATGCATGTGCTGTAGGCATTCTTGAAATGTCTAACACCTGGATGTACCTGTAGGATTTATGGCATCATAGCTGATATGGAGCCAATCATGGTTCAGTATGCAAGTAAAAGTAGTGAAGTGTGATATAGAAACTATGGAAAGAAGTAGTAAGGATCTGGTGCCTTAATTTTCAAATTCATGCTTATTTCTATAATATCCGTCAGTAAATATTATTCTCAGTGATTTTTGTGTCTTAAAACACAAGGGTAGAATCTTTTGGAAAAAGTTGAAAATAGAAATTAAAATGAGATGAGAAGGAGCATGAAAAAATCAGAAGTGAGCAGTGCTTGGAAACAGTAATGGAATTCACACAGTAATGACTCACCTGTGATGGAAATCCAGAAGAGCAGCAGCTCTCCTCTCCTGCCCCACCATACAGTGACCCAGCTGATGCCTTCCATCACTACAGACCTCCTGCAACACAATGTCAGCCAATGTGAAATTTCCAAACCACATCCATACTCAGTTTAGGTCCTGACAGAGAAGTCCCACCCGTCCCACTTCTGTCTCCACTTCCATCCAGCCTGCCATATCTTCTCTTTCCCTGCTTGTCTGTGCTTTTCTGCAGGGGTGGAGACAACTGTCCTATAAAAGCCACACTGGCTGCAACCGCTTGTACAATCAAGCCTACTTCATACACTCAGCTCTGTCATCACCATGTTGTCGAACCTACAGTTGTCATCAGACGTTTTCATCCACTCATCATGGGCATAAATGTCATGGAAATTTGGAGTTTTTAATGACTTCTTTTTGCAGGGTGGGTTAGGGTTGTACCACATGCATCTTTAATGACTTTAAAAACTAGAATTGGGTGCAAGTTTGAATTTATTTTGGATTTTCTCTAATCCACACAAGGTCAAAATTATATTATTATTTGGTTGCCAAAATTCAGTTATCATTTGGAATGAGATCCAGAGGCTATCAAGCAAGATTAAGACTGAAAAACAAAAAAAAGGAACTTGACAAGAACTATATTTTCTAAACCAGTTGTCCAAACAGTTGTAATGGTGTTCAGGAATCAGAGATGGCTGCTATGTAAAAAATGATTTAACTATAATTGTGACTCTGTCCACAAAAGCTCACCTGTCTGAGGGAGAGAAACATATCTCATCCCATGTCTTAAATAATTTAAGTTCACCAATAAATCCCTCACCCCAGATGTAAACTAGAAATTTTGAAAAGAAATTTTGAGTATGCCAGTGCGCCTACTGCTGTTTGATAACCATGTTGGCTATTTTTAGCTAGTATTAGTCATTTAGATCTATCACCAGCTGTCTGAGAGAACAATAGCTACTATGACACAAAAGGAAGTAGCAGATTTTGGTCTCGAACCAAAGTTTACAAAGTCAAAACTACAAGTTGAATTGGAAAAATTATTTCACTGTGAGCAGCAGCAACTTCCCAGGTACAAAATACTAATTTTGCATGTTTTTAGTGTGAATTATGATGATGTGGGCAAATTACAAAGGCACTGCAAAAACGTGGGCGCTGTTTGATAATTGTTCTCTCTGAGCAGGAGGCTGCGGTTTGCTGGGATTTATGAGAGAACTGTAAATCCTATCAGGACCATTGAAACAGCAGCTTTAAAGCAACTCAGCATGGCTGTTATTCATTGTGTGAACAACATTAGATGAAAGAGGACAAAAATGCCTTCGTTTTGTATTGTAAATTTTGTAAGATTATCATTCACATTGGCAATAATGACACCCAGGTATGACAATCAGAGGTCACTAAAATTATTATTGAATCTGTGTGTAACAATGTCGGACTCTGTAGTTTTCTCTGGGCCCCTTCCCAATCAGACCCGGAGACTCCTTGAATCGCTGGCTGTCTGAGTGGTGTCCAAAAAATGATGTGGACTTCATAGATAATTGGGAAAGTTTCTGGGGGAAACCTGGTCTTTTTAGTAGCAACAGCATCCATCCCACTTTGGATGGAGCAACTCTCATTTCTAGAAAACTGGCCAAATTGAATAAATGTATTTATTTATTAACCCCCCCCCCCCAAAAAAAAAAACATTAGGTCTCCCTCTTCTAGTAAATGATTTAATATTTGATTAACATATTGATTTTTTCTGCCTTACAAAAACCTGGTTACAGCAGGATGAATATGTTAGTTTAAATGAATCAACACCCCAGAGTCACACTAGCTGTCACAAAGCTCTAAGCACAGGTTGAGGAGGAGGAGTAGCAGCAATCTTCCATTCCAGCTTAGTAATTAATCAAAGACCCAGACAGAAATTTAATTCTTTTGAAAGCCTGGTTCTTAGTCTTGTCCACCCTAATTGGGAAATTCAAAAATATGTTTTATTTGTTATAATTTATCATCCACCTGGTCCTTACTCAGAGTTTCTGTCGGATTTCTCAGACTTTTTATCTGATTTAGTGCTCAGTTCAGATAAAATAATTATAGTGGGTGATTTTAACATCAATGTAGAAGCTGAAAATGACAGCCTCAACACCGCATTTAATTATTATTAGATTCAATTGGCTTCTCTCAAAATGTAAAGGAGCCCACCCACTTCTTTAATCATACTCTGGATCTTGTCCTGACATAAGGTATAGAAACTGAAGACTTAACATTATTCCCTGAAAGCCCTGTCCTGTCTGATCATTTCTTAATAAAATTTACTTTAATGGATTATACAGCAGTTGGGAATAAGTTTTATTACAGCACAAGTCTTTCAGAAAGTGCTATAACTAAGTTTAAGGATCTAATTCCTTCATTATTATGCTCTTCAGTGCCCTGTGCCAACACAGTGCAGAGCAGCTACCTAAAGTCTGCTCACATTAAGGTAGATTATCTTGTCAGTAGTTTTACATCCTCACTGCGTACAACTTTGGATACTGTGGCTGCTCTGAAAAGGAAAGCCTCAAATTAGAAGTGCCTAACTTTGTGGTATAATTCAGAAACGCGCAGCTTAAAGCAGATAATCTGTTAGCTGGAAAGGGAATGGCTTCTCACTAACTTGCTCATTTAGCCTGGAAAAAGAAATTGTTGCTGTATAAAAAAGCGCTCGTTAAAGCTAGGACATCTTACAATTCATCATTAATTGAAGAAAATAAAAACAACCCTAGGTTTCTTTTCAGCACTGTAGCCAGGCTGACAAAGAGTCAGAGCTCCATTTTCTTTTGCTTATCCGGGGCCGCGTCACGGGGGGAGCAGCACAAACAGAGAAGCCCATACCTCCCTCTCCCCCAGCCACCTCATTTAGCTCATCTGTGGCGACCCCAAGGCATTCCCAGGCCAGCCGAGAGGGCCCCGGGGCCTCCTCTTCGTAGGACATGCCTGGAACACATCACCCAAGAGGCACTCAGCAGGCATCCTAGTCAGATGCTTGGACCACCTCAACAGGCTCCTTTCGATGTGGAGGAGCAGCGGCTCTACTTTGAGCCCCTCCCGAATGGCTGCACTCCCCACCCTATCTCTAAGGGATAGACCAGCAACCTTTCGGAAGAAGCTCATTTCTGCCACTTGTATTCACGATCTTGTTCTTTCGGTAACTAGCCAAAGCTCATGACCATAGGTGAGGGTAGGGACACAGATTGACAGCTTTGCTTTTACGCTCAGCTCCGTCTTTACCATAACACACTGATGCAGCGTTCACATCACTGCAGATGCAGCCCCAATCTGTCTGTCACTCTCCCGCTCTGCTGTCCCATCTCTTGTGAACAAAACCCCGAGATACTTGAATTCCTCCACCTGGGATAGCAACTTGTCCCTGAGCTGGAGTGGGCACTCCACCCATTTCCAGCTGAGGACCATGGCCTCAGACTTAGAGGTGCTAATTTTCATTCCAGCTGCTTCACCCTTGGCTGTGAACTGTTCCACTGTGAGCTGGAGGCCACCACCTGATGAAGTCAACAGGACTGCATCATCTGCAAAAAGCAGAGAGGAAATTCTGAGGCCACCAAGGTGGAAGCCTTCTGCCACTTGGCTACATCTAGAAATAGAATAGAATCGGTGAAAAAGGCAGCCCTGGTGAAGTCCAACACCCACACCAAACAAGTCTGACTTATTTCCGGCAGTATGGACCACGCTTTCGCTGCGGTTGTACAAAATACAAAATAAACGGGGCTGGACAGGTGCCAGAACTAAATACAAAACTAAGTGGCAGGGAGACACTCAGCAGGGAAACATAGACGACACAACAAGAACAGACACAGACTGGGATACACACACAAGGTAATCAGGGAACAGGCAACAGGTGAGGGGCAGAGCTGAACGTAATAAACCAAATGAGACAGTGTGAAGCAAAACTAAACAAAAAGCACAAGGAACAAAGGACTATGAAAGTAAGGAAACACACATACACAGGACAGAGACACAGGGGAGACAGGAACAAAGGAACTAGGAAAATGTAAGCCATAACTAATAACAAGATGAGAAACTAAGATGAATGATGAAAACCAAAACACTAGGATATAACAAAACTCAGTAAAAACAGAACTAAACACAAAATGCTGGGCACATGGTCGAGGATGATGACACTGAGTGTTTCTTTTCATTCACCTCTTCTCACTCTGTTTATACCCCACTCTGCATTTAATCATTAGTTATTATTAATCTCTGGCTGTCTTTCACAGTGTGTCTTTTGTCCTGTCTCTCTCCCCTCAGCCCCAACTGGTCACAGCAGATGACTGCCCCTCCCTGAGCCTGGTTCTGCTGGAGGTTTCTTCCTGTTAAAATTGAGTTTTTCCTTCCCACTGTCACCAAATGCTTGCTCATAGGGGGTTGTTTTGATTTGGCGCTATATAAATATAATTGAATTGAATATTTTGCATGTAGAGCAATATGGTTTGACATGAAACAAACAAAAAGCAGTTTTGTCTTTCTTTAAAATATTTTCCAGGCTCAAAATTTAGAGTGGGTGATGTTATCACACTGTAGCGGGAACATTCCAGGAAAAATAATCCAATTTTTTGTCAAATTCAAACTGCTCCTGTGAAAATTCAAATGAATGGGGAAACTTTACATTTGATGGTGTTAAATTCGTAAAAATCAAATCACTGCCAAAAGAACAAACTAGCAGCCAAACACTCAGGAAAGAAGGTAGATAAGTAATTACAGATCTTCTTTACTGAACTTAAGCATAAGCTTCATATAAATTATCTGCAAATATGAACAGTGAATAAAATGACTGCTATAATAGACAGGATCCATTCATTCTCTTTGGAGAGGACATGAATCCTGTGAGTAATCTTGTGAAAAATGTCACCCAAAAGACTCGTACAAGCAACTTCAGCTGTTCAGCAACTTCAGCAAATTTGTCTAAATTTATTGTTGCATCTCATTCATAACCTCTTGTATCCCAGTATTTATTTGCACTTCTGGCAACTTAAGCATGCAAACTGATTTTTTGCAACATCTTTCCAGGTGGCTCTCTGAGGTAAATTTTTAAGCCACAGGTAGGACAATGAACGTGAGAGAAGAAGTAGAATGTGCAACACAGAGAAATGAGAGAAGCTTGTACACTCACGTAGCTCAGCTGGCATGACACTGTGTGTTCAGGACAGGCTCAAAGGCCAAAGAGCAGAAGGTACAGGTAAATATATCTATGTGTGTTAGCAACATGCTCTGGTTTGACAGTGTCAGGTTCAGTGTTTCAGTGTGGCTCACACTGATACACAATGATACTATAGTGTAAAGTTTCCCAGAGCAAACACACACGGTAGTTCCATGATTTCAGCAAACTCTTCACACAAAAAATTGAGGATTCAATATTTATTCTGTTAAAATGTGTGTAAAACATTTGCACAATGTGACTGTAAAAATATTTACTTTACTAGAGCACGCGTGTGTACATGCACACACACACACACACACACACACTGCTGCCTTTACTCACTTGCATTTGTCTATTTCAGCTCCAGATTCCATCTTTTTCCTCGAGGCATTTTAAAATTGTTGATACCCATCACTGATTCCACCAAAAGAACCAAGATGATTTAAAGCATAGAAAGCATTAAAATGAACAGTAATATGCTCCGTTTTGCATTTCATACTCATTTTCACTACTTTTACGCCCCCCTCACTCTCTCTCTTCCTTTCTCACTCTGTCTCTGCATCCGTGCCAGATTCATGCAATACAGATTTTTTCATTAAATATAGTAGGTAATCTCCTCCATGCCCCGCCTTCCATCCAGTTCTTTACCATTAATTTTTTCTTATAGGTTTAGCTCCTTGCCCCTCACCCTTTTTGTGCATCTGTCACTTTTGTTTTCCCAGACATCTCAGTTAATCTGTGTGTCTGCAGCATTATTATTATTATTATTATTATTATTATTATTATTATTATTATTATTATTATTATATGGTTTAACATAATTGTGTATTTAGTATTTCCATCCAGAACCTACAGTATAAATTTTCTAAATACTGTATATTTTTATTAATATTTATCTGAGAAATGTGCTAAGACATCCATTGCAGAAAATACCATGTGTGTCACTGCACCACTGATTATCTGTATGCCATTCATAGATGTTCTCTTGATTGAATTTCTAATGAACTAAAGTAAGTAATGACTGTAATATTTAACAAATATAGGTTGCTAAGACAATACAGTACCAGTCAAAAAATTTGACCACGTGTTCCCAAACTTTCAACTTTTGTTTCTCTATGTGATTGCCTAAACTTGTGTTTACCTCATGATATAAAACTGGTCCATTCAGGTTGTGCCTTCTCACAGTAACTGAGTAAATAAATCTTTTAGTTTTCTTATAAAAATGATTATTCTTTTTTTGAAAGAACATGCAGCACAGTGTGAGAGTCATTAGCACTGTTGTCTCATAGCTTGAAGGTCCTCAGTTTGAATTCACCATCTGGCTGGGGCCTTTCTATGTGGAGTTTGCATGTTCTCCCTGTGTCTGTGTGGGTTTTCTCTATGGTACTCCAGCTTCCTCTCACAGTCCAAAGACGTGTAGTTAGTGTGGTTAGGTTAACTGGTGATTCTAAATCGCCCACAGGCTGGTGACCTGGGGCGTGCTTGCCTCTGGCACTATGACAGCTGGGATAGGCTGTTTCAACCAAGACCAGATATTGAGAAAAGACAGCCAAATGGTCATCCCTAATTTCAATAAAGTATCTATCTATCTATCTATCTATCTATCTATCTATCTATCTATCTATCTATCTATCTATCTATCTATCTATCTATCTATCTATCTATCTATCTATCTATGCACCATAAGAGAACCACAGACGTTGATCAAAAGTCTGTTAATACAGTTTAATACACGTATGCCGCCTCTGTAGGAACATTGTGTGTGTGTGTGTGTGTGTGTGTGTGTGTGTGTGTGTGTGTGTGTGTGTGTGTGTGTGTGTGTGTGTGAGAGTAGTGGTAGATGCGTGTGGTGGTAGAACAGCAGAAGGGGCTTAAAGAACAATGGATCTGACACTGAGGGAAGGGATTAACAGAAGAGGGAGAAAAAAATGAAAAACATACCATTAAAATTTCACTGCGCAGACCTCTACTTCATTCAGTGCTACTAATACCTTCCTTTTGCAGATGTGTCCTGTCCTTGCATTAACTTACCTCTGTGAGGTATGCTTGTAGTTCTTCAGGAAGAGATTGCCTTCCACTTTTTCTCCTCTTCCTTCTGCACCATTGGCATCTATTCATCCATCTTATCTGGACCCGGGTCATGGGGTGAGCAGTCTAAGCAGAGAAGCCCAGACCTCCCTCTCCCCAGTCACCTCCACCACCACCTCCTGGGGGATCCCAAGGCATTCCGAGGCCAGCCATGTCTCTCCAGCATGTCCTGGGTCTGCCCCAGGGCCTCCTCCTGCTGGAGGACTGACTGATCCCCGGTATCAAGTCCACCAGGGCCTCCACCCTTGGCCACCGCCTAACACACATTTCATCTGACCCCTACGATGCCTGCTGTAGTAGGTCTACAGGATGGCAGGCCCATGTCTCCTCTTCGGGCACCAATTAATTTCAATTCAATTTTATTTATATAGCACCAAATCACAACAAACAGTCACCTCAATGCCTGGCTTGCCTCCAGGGTGTGGTCCCTGTAACCCTATCCCGGGCAGGGTAAATAGTTCCCTTGGTGTATCTTCCATAGGGGTCGTTGAAATCACTCTTTGTCTGGCCCCTCACCCAGTACCAGTTTGCCATGGGAGACCCTACCAGGGGACAAAGCATAGCTCCCATAGCTCCTGGGATCACTGACGGGGAGAAATGTCAAACTTTTGATGTAGATGCAAGATAAAAGTAACTGAAATGACCCCAGAGCTGAAATTGGTGTTTTTTTTTTGTTTTTTTTTTTTACATCATCTTATACACCAGGAGCTGTATGAGTGCTAAAATTAGCCATGTTGTAATGAAAATGATTAACTTCATCTGGAAAATATGAAATCATTTTGTTTGTACCATTGGAGGAGCACGAGACTGAACATGCCGACGAAAGCTACCACACAGCTGTCAGGTGGCTGATCCTGAGCAAAGTTCCAAACTGCAAGGCAAGAAATGCTGCACATGAAATGTACAGCCTGGTGAAGGCTTTCATGAGAAAGTTGCAGTTTCTTTCAAGCCAGCTGGGATCAACATTCTTACCTACAGGTCAACAATAAACATATTTTTCTCTTTGGATCAACCTCATATGTGAACAAACTTGGTGAAGTTCAACAAATGTTCCAGACACAGATCCTTTCATAGTGACGACCATCTGTCCATTATCCTTTGCACTTCCACCTCAGACACTGATCCTGACGTTCATGCACTTCTTCAAGCCCAACAGACTAGATTTCTCTCACTGAACAAGAAAAAAAATCCCAGCATATTAATTAAACTTCAAGCAAAATGACACAATATAAAGTATAAAGTTAAAAGTGTTTGACATTTTACAAAAGCATACACATTTTGTTCACACGCATTTTATTTTGAGGACTATTGGTTGAAATATTGATCAAATAGTGTTATGGCTTCCTAGTTTATTTTCTTGATTGTATGTTGCTCCCTCGCCCCCTAGACCCAGGGGACGTAACAATAGTAATAAAATGTTTCTACTATGCCTATTTAAATCTGCATTCCCTGATTGTAACCTCAACTCTTTGTCAGTAGCAGTTTATGACGACATAAAGTTAATACTGAGCAGAATTGAGTTCAGCTTATTGTCAGTTCCTCATGTGGCCTCTTGGTAAATTTAATTGCCCACCCCTGAAATAGAGCACTTCATAGCACTTTTGCATCTTGTGCTATCATCAGTCTAGAGTTTGTGAGTTGGGAACTGTAATGTTTTCTGCTTCTCCTCCACAGCGTGGTTTTCAACACCATTTTCTGTTGGAAAAAGCTGGTTAGTATGTGCTGCACTCTCCCCATGACCCTGGGTACCCATGGTGAACCAAGCACAGTATAAACATAGTCAGAAAAAGATTTAGCGGCAGTATTGGAACTGTGTGCAGGTGATAAGTTTTGCTGGAAAAAGTAAATCAGAATCTCCATAAAGCTTGCCAACAGAAGCATGAAGTGCTCTAAAAGATGGCTGCATTGACACTGGTCACTGGTCAACAACAGATTCATGCTATTTATACTCTTTGAAAAGTAATTTACTTCATGGATTTCTGATTTTCATTAGCTATAAGCCATAATAATCAAAATTAAAACAAAAAGGACTTGAAGTAATTCATGTTTTCCTGTATGGAATATAGAATATCTGAAAGTTTACCTTTTTGAATGAAATTACAAAAATACAGTCAATATTCATGTTTTTTTCAGATGCACTATAGTAGAGCAGGCAGGAAACCCAGAAGTGGCATGTGGGGATCTGTGTTTAAATTTGTGTATTTAGTTATTTGCTAACTAACTCAAGGTTTATTGTCTCACCGTTGCTGGATATTAGCTGACACACTTTTACTAGTATTAAGATGGTTGTGAAAACATTTTGTTGTTCTATGTCACTATGAGTCAAATCAGTCATAGTTTTCACCATTAGTGTTGTATTTGAACAGTGCTGAATACCTGTTATTATACAGCTGCTGATAGAGAACAAAAGTGTTGGCTGTTATAAAAACATGAAAAAGTCATCTCCAATCTCTGTATGTCCTGTGCATTGTGTTCAACTGTGTACAAATGTTCACTTTTCATGCCATTTCTCTCTCCACAATAACTAATCTAATGTATTTTCTTCATATTTTAATATCTGTCACTCTTCCACATTTCTCTTTTTTTTCTCATCTCCTTCCATATTTGTCACATGTCAATTCCCCACCCCCACCCCCACAGGATAATCTGCAGCTGTAATCTGCAGTCATCTGTCATTGTTTCTCTGGATGGAACATTTGCAATGAGGCCAGATTAACATCTTATACTGTGACCTGACCAGGGAGGACAAGGCAAAATACACCCACTCATATGCAGATAGACACAAACATAGTGTCATGGTCCTGGGTTAGCTTGCATTTTAAGTTTTTGGGTCTTTCAAGCTTTCAAGCTGTTTTTGTAAATCTTCTGTTGATTACTGGTTTGTTTAATGTTATACTGTTTTGTGTATTTCTAGTGTGTTAGATTTTGTTCCGAGTTCCCTATTGCTTTAGTGTTATTCCTTCCACTGTGTTCCTCTTCAGTCAAGTTTATTCGTGTGCCTGTTTCCACCCATTTATGTAGCTCATGTCCTGTTTTATTCTTAGAGTTTGTGTCCCTTGTGTGTTGTTTTGAGCTTTGCTTTGTCTCTTCTCTGATTCGGTTCAGCTGTGTGTTGTTCCCCAACTGTCTCCACTTGCCCTAATCACCCTTCTATGTTTTTATTGTCTCAGTGTCCCCATTTCCTTAATAAGAGTGTCAAATTATGTTCCTGTTTTTCTTCCCAGTGTTCCCTACCTTCAGTGCCTCCAGTCCTATTGTGTTCCTCAGATCCAGGTAGTTTTCCCTTTATGTTTCATGCTTCTAAGGATCTGTCATCAGCATGAATAAATGGCTCGCTTTTAGTTCAGCTCTGTCTGCCCTTCCGTCCTGCGTTTGGGCCCTCACTCCCTCTACGTGTCACTCCTTCGGAAGTGTCTCCAGAATGTGACCGTATACTCAGACCAGAAATGGACCCAGCAGACTGAGATCTGTTTGAGTGTCAGCAGGTAGCTCTTTTTTTTTGGACAAAAACTCAAGATGGAAGCTGTGGCTCACCCTGGAGTATGAGCCACTCTTCCAAGGGACTCTTGACCTTAGGAGGTCCCACTGGGTGCCAGTCCCTCAGCTCCTTCCTGAAGGAGCGGGTTACCTAGCCAACCCCACTTTGTCCAACTCCTTTAAGAGGAGCCTTGAGGCGACTGTTCGTTGTGATTTGGCGCTATATAAATAAAATTGAATTGAATTGAATTGAATTGACCTTGGTGACACCACTCATCAGTCTAGCAGCAGCAACAGCAACAGCCCAGCAAGCAAGCCAGCTTTTCACTAGCCTTTCCACCTGGGTCAGTCGGCATCAGGCCCTAGCCTGCTCTGAAGACGACCAACACCAGGATGATGTTTGTTACAGTGCTAAAGATGAGGGCTGCTGGGTGCACAGATGTTATTCTGCCTGCATGTGTAAATGTCTAGCTTTTTGTAACAGTCATCACAGTGAGTGGAACATTTTAGTGCCCAGTACTCCTCATCTGCTTGAACCAGCTATTTCAGAGATTGCTGTTTGCACCCCTCCTTCAGAGATGTTTGTTTCTTTATCAGTTCAGTCAGTGCCTGTTAATTGTGTGTCTCAGCCAGCTCTTTCAGAGACTGTTTATTTTGATCCTGGGCCAGGTAATTCTGAGACTGCTGTTTGTCCACAGTGACTTAGTCAGTGACTATTTATTGAGTTTCCCAGTCAGCACAGTTAGAGACTGTATATTGTGCTCTTGTTTATGTAGCTCCACTCGGGGCCTCCCCAGATAGTGTTGCTCCACCTGCCTGGGGGCTTCCTAGAAAGCATTGCTCCACCTGGGTCCTCCCAAGTGACTATGCACCCTGCACCCATCCTTGCTCCAAGGGTGAGGGTGGGCGGGGCCCAGCATGTTCCTGCACCCTTTTCTGTTCCTAGGGTGAGGGCAGCTTCAGTTTCCGGAGTTGGCAGTAGGTGAAGTGCAGCTCCAGTCATCAGAGAAGACTGAGAGCCCTAGGAAGCAGCCCCTGTAATTTTGGGACACTGTGACCTTCGTGCAGCCCCAGCTTCAGCAACCTGTACATCTTGAGCAACCTGTCCTTCCTGAGCAACCTGAGAAACCTGTGAAACCTGTGCCTGAGCTTCCGGAGCCCCAGTTGTCAGAGGAGATGGCTGCATACTCTGCCAAGCAGGCCAAGTCTTCAAAGGAGACAACTGGGTGCCCTGCTGAGCAGCCCCAGTCATCAGGAGACACTGTAAACCCAGAGCTTTCAGTGTCCCCAGTGAATTCTGAATTTCCTGTAACACCCCAGCCACATGAGCCTGAGGATCCCATGTGACCAGTGGATTCCACTCCACCTGAACCTATGTCCAAGAGCCAAGCGCAGCCTAAGTTAGAGGGTCTTCTGTACCAATATTGGCCTCCTCCCAAGCCTCCTGAGGTGTTCTGTCACCTTTACCAACACATCCAGTGGGGCATCTAGAGGTGTTACATCTTGTCAGTTCCCAGAGTTTCTACGATGCCGGTCCCCAGAGAGTCTCCTTTGCTGCCGGCCGACCAGCCAGTCCCCCAAAATGCTTCGCTCCCGCTGCTGGACTCCTGGCCAACCCTCATAATTTCTTTGCCTGCCACTGGCCATCCGGCCAGCCCCCAGAGCTTCTCTGTCTCCGCTGCTAGCCACCCAGCCAGCCTCCAGGGCTCCTTTGTCTTCGTCATTGGCATTCCAGCCAGCCTTCAGAGCTCCTCCATCTCCAGCCTCCGGTGTTACTTCACCTTTGGCACTGGTCACTCTCTCCAGAACTGCTATTTCGTATATTTTCATCTTCTCTGTGCTTCTCCTTTCCCCCAGTGTCTCTTGTGCTCCCTGTTTTTCTTTGTTCTGTTTCCTAACTACACCAAACCTTTACACTAATCTTAAACTAATGTATGAACTAAGGCATCTAACTCAAGGGATTAACCATGTTGTGTCTACGCTCTCTCCAGGTACCCCAGCTTCCTCCCACAGCCCAAACACATGCAGGTGGTGGGGTTAGATTAATTGGTGTGTCTCCCTGTGACAGGCTGGTGGCCTATCCAAGGTGCACCCTACCTCTCACCCTACAGCTGCATCATCAAGGCCTGAAGCTTATCCAGACATACTCTGAGGTGTATGCGACAACCTGTGAGGAGTAGTAAATTAAAGTATAAAACATTTCCCACTAGGTGGCCATCTAACTATCACCAACTTCTGGCATATAAATGTGTTCAGTTTGGGACTCTTATCAAACATCAAGTTTGGAGCAGACAGAAAAATGCATGTTAGAGTTTTTGTGTAGTTTGTCTGTATTCAGGGACCAGTCTAATCTGTTATTGAGGTGTAAACCTAGATATTTATCAACCCCACAAATTTTCACAGGCTGTAGACGGAGCCTCAATCTTTGGAAATCTATTATTATTTCCCTTGTCTTAGAAGTGTTCAGTATGAGGTGGTTTTTGTGACTCCAGTCGCTGAAGGCATTAACAAGATCCCAATATTCAGATTCCTGTCCATTCCAGGTGCACGCCACAATGGCAGCGTCATCCAAGTATTTCTGAGTGTGGCAGGACTCAGAATTATATTTGAAGGAATGGAGCAAGGACACACACTCTCACTCTCTCATAGTGTGTGTGTTGGTGCTTCTCACTTTTGTTTACCTTTGTGCAGAGGTGGTCTCTCCTGGTTGCTCCGCCCATTTATCAAGTACTCACCTGCAGCAGGTTACTCATTACTGATTACTCACCTGTTCCTCGTGTATGCTGATCAAGATGAGCTATTTAAGGCTGAAGGAGCCTCTCAGTTGTCACTGGATTGTTGTGTCAGAGTAAGGTATGAACGTCGGCTCCAGTCACGGCTGTTTGTCTCCTTGTGGATGAAGCTCTCTTCTCTGTGCAGACCTTGCTTGCTTTGGACCTTTTAGAGCAATCGGTCTCAGTTTGTGTGAGTCCACAAACACATCAGCAGCCTTCATCCCACTAACAATTTCCATGCACTTCTTCACTGAAGAAACCAAGGTCAGTTGTGGCTAAAAGCTGGTTCTGTGTCTGATCCACTGTTCAACAGTTTTTGTTCTTAGAAAATTCCACCACGGGCATGTAGAGAAATAATCTCAAAGGAATATAAGGTTACAGTTGGATGGTTATAGAATGGTTAAAGAAATGTCTGTTCCTGGTTACTTTTCCTTGCCTTTGGCAGAAACTAAAGCTCTGAGCTCAAAGAAAGTGAACTTCAGAGCTGTCAATTTAATTCACTTTTACTGATATAACATCAAATCACAACTCTGCTGCTCAAAGAATGTGACTAAACTCACTAGTGTGCTTAATAATGATGGTGGATGTTGTTGATGTGGATCTGCCACATGTCCACAAGTTGAACTGCAAACATGCATCTTTGCTGTCTTTGACACTTCTGCCTGGTATGTTCTCACTTTTCTGTGCTCTGTGGTGCTGTGTGGAGTCTGGACAACACAATGAAACATAACACAATTACTAGGGTTTAAAAGCGAGAGCCTATTAACATGGTGAAATGAAGTGGCTGAAATGCTCCTTATGATACTGCACATGTTTTCATGTCCTGCTGTGGAGGTGGTCCACTTTAAATCTCATCTTCATTCAGACTTTCAACATCTCTGAAGTCAATTCTAAAAGCTGGCAGTGGCACACTGCCCAAAACAAAGGCATAACCTGTGTCACTGAGTTACACTGCACCCTTCACTTCATACTGATCCTTTCAATAAAGCTAATCATCTTCACATGAAGAGCACTTTTCTAAGCCAATGTTACAAAGCACTTCACACAAATTCACAACAAGCAGCTTTGAAAACAGTGTAACATTCAGAGGTCACCTGTGGGCTGAACATAAATGCTTAAAACATGTTTTTATTACATTATGGCACATTTACACATCACAGGACTGCATTGTCTCCTTTCCTTTAATAAGGATGCTCCAGAGTATACTATGCAAAAGCAGGTAATAAAGGAAGCACTTGATCACCTTTCCCTAATATTGGGTGAATTTGACCAGCTTTTATTATGACTGCCACTCTTACAGTATGTTGACTTTCTGACCTTTAAATATGGAAGATTGTGCAGCGAAGGTGGACAGACCGCCAGCTGTAGTGACACACAAACGGGTGGTCAAACTTTCTGCTAAAGCAGTTGCTGATACAAGGTTTAATGCAAAGCATGGATGTTTTCAGAGGTACAAAAATCTCTTGATGGGTTCATTGATTTGTGTGATGAAATAAGGTGTATGCATGATTTAATAATTTTATTACCTCATGAGGAAAAAGAAAAACACAAAACCTGGTTTAAAGCAAAAATGATGTTCAATGATGGATTTATTGAAAATATGAAAGTGGGTCAAATCCAAACAAATGTCTGAAAATGAAGGTACTGGTAATTTGAATGTTGATGATGGTGGTGATCAAGGTGGTGTTGATGATATTGATCCTAATGTTGGTGTTTCCAGTGTGGGTAAACAGTCCAACAACAGTGTCACCAGTAATGGGTCAAGTACTGTTTCCTCTGCACAAATTAAAGCAGCAGCTGAAAGAGCTGCACTTGTTGCTCAAACGGCAGCTTTAAAGGAACGCCATGCTTTGGAGGAACAGGAACAACTGATAAAAATGAAAAAGGAACAGCTCGTGTTAGAAACTGAGCTAGCAGCATCTACTGCTAACTTGGTTCTCAGTGTTTCTCTCTGGCACCTACAGATGGCATGAACTCTTACTTTGAAAGGAAACGGACATCAATCAATGCTCTTAATCCCATGGCAAAAGAATACAAGCCAGTAACATGTAAAGGAACACAGCAAAAGGACATGCCACTACAAACCAAACTGCAAACGATGGATGTGGATGGATGTGCAATGGATGTGTGTGGGTGCCTTCCAGGACATGGTTGCGGAGGGTGGAGGTTGGGATTACCCATCCCTACCGCTTCCCACTGATCGTTGCTGCCTCCCCTGGGATGCAGGTGCCTGTAGGTCCCGGGGTGTGTGGCCGGATGTCTTGGCGTGGCTGTTGGCCTGCTCACTTGGGGGTTGTTGCCCAGGGGTGGCTTGGGCCTCTTCGGTGTGTGGGGAGGGGGGCCTGCTGGTTGTTGGGTGGTTCTTGGGTGCCTGGGGTTCCCGGGACGTGCTCTCAGCTCACACTTGGGGGTGTGGGCTGCTCATTGCCTCTGGCTTCTCTGGGCCTCCTGGCCTTTGGTGGGGAGCTTGTTGCGGCTTCTTACCCTCATTGACTGCATCTCATGACAGAAGCATGCACACACATACATTGCAACATAACACAGGAAAATGTGTGTGTGTGTGTGTGTATATATGTATAGTATATATGTATATATATATATATATATATATACAATACATCCCCTCAGCCCCAACTGGTCGCGGCAGATGACTGCCCCTCCCTGAGCCTGGTTCTGCCGGAGGTTTCTTCCTGTTAAAAGGGAGTTTTTCCTTCCCACTGTTGCCAAATGCTTGCTCATAGGGGGTCGTTTTGACTGTTGGGTTTTCTCTGTATTATTGTAGGGTCTTTACCTACAATACAAAGCGCCTTGAGGCGACTTTTTTTTTTTGTGATTGGGCAATATACAAATAAAATTGAATTGAATTGAATTTCTCTTGTCTTCTCATTTTTTCTTCTCTCCAACTTTAACAAGAGTAGCCTATAGACAACTTATAGAGCTCTTCTTCTAAAATCAAATATGTTTGGTACAACAATGCATTTGGATCATTATTTCATTTTTGAAAACTGCCAGACATGACAGGCTTTAAAAAGAAAACAGTCTTATTTAATGCTGTCAAAGAAAACATAAAGAACAGGTTCTCTTCATGCAGCTTCAGACATTGTTAAAAACAGAAGCCCTGCTGGTCTGAGATCAGTATCCCTTTCCCCTTTTATTCCCTTTTGACTTTTTTGTCTGCATTTACAAGACAAAAAGTAGTTTTAATGTTCATTACAACCTGAAAGAAACAGCTGGGCCACACACACAGCTTTGGTTAACTTGGTAGACATGAGCCAAGTATTTTAGCCCAGATTTCAGTGAAGTAACATCAGCAAATTTGGATATCCGCTAGAAACTGGTGAAGTGATATAACCAACAGTTTGAATGTCAGCCAGTAATACTATAAGAAAGTGTTCAGTCTTCTTAGTAATTCATCTTTGGTTAATATTGCTTTACCATCGTCACCACCACTAGGGTATCCCAGCTGCCATAGGGCGAGAGGCAGGGTAATTCAATTATTTGTATAGCGCCAAATCACATCAAACAGTCACCTCAATGTGCTTTGTATTGTAGGTAAAAACTAGTGATGGGATGATGATACCTCAAGGAGTGTATTGACACACTACACAAACTGTGTCGGCTCTGTATTGACACTGTGTTGGTCACTCAATAGTGACCCCTGCAGTAGTTATAAAATCATTGCAGGTAAACAAAATGAAAATAAGATGGAAAAGCTAACATGCTGCAAACCCAACATCAGCCTGTGAAATATTTAATCGCCAGTCCTTTACTTAAAATATGATCTCATCATTGTATAATTTCATTTGATGTAAGATAGCTCTGTGGAGCAGAGCCGACACTTCACCTACAATAAAATAAAAAGTTAATTTATCTGAAAACAATTCAAACCTCTTACCAGAACAGAGTAAAAACATATTGAATTGAAAAACTAACAGTAAACAATGCCTAAAGGAGAAAAAAATCAAAATTATTCCAGACTGGGGAAAATTTCTTGGAACGATCCACGAAGTCAGTGGAACAAGGTGAGGGCAAGCAAAAATCCAACAGCAAAACTCCAAGGTGGAATCAAACCCAGGTCTTCCTAACTGTGAGGCAGCAGTGCTAACCACCATACCATCATACTGTCCTCAATAGAAACCAAACATGGGAGAAATATGCTCTCTCTTTCTAGTCCCTGTCAGTATTCTGGAGTATTCAGTATTTTGGATCAGCTGAAGGCTTTCAGGGAGCTTTTAGGACAGCCTGATAATAATGAATTACAATAGTTCAGCCTCGAAGTAATAAATGCATGAATAAGCTTTTCAGCATCATTCTGAGAAAGGATGTTTCTAATTTTAGAAATATTGTGCAAATGCAAAAAAGCAGTCCTACATATTTGTTTACTATTTGTATTGAAGGACATATCCTGGTCAAAAATGAGGCCAAATTAATGCCATCCAGAGTACGCATCTTGGCACCCAATATCTGCATCCAGAAGGAGGCAACTTAAACTCCTGGTGCAGTGGATGGTCTGAATCTGCCAGGACCTGTCTGGCCTTTTTCACTGACCTCACCTTTTGTTGGTCTGGGAGGTTGCTCGGGGCTGTGCAAGGAATTCTTCCGCACACCTTTGCAATTCCTAGCAGTTTATTTCTGTTTTTAACATTTAAAAATCCGAACCAGCAGATGAAAATAAAAATAAGAACAGACTCAATAAAATAACAGTAAAACATTTTCATAAAAGTAGAATCCACATTAAAACCACAGAGCTTCCGATAAAAATACATCCTCTGATGGGATTTAGAGTCTACGTGGGCTTCAAAAGTCAGCCTGTTGTCAAGGATCATTCCCAGATATTTATACTTGTCCACAACCTCAACATTTTCCCCAGAAATAACCACAAGCACAGTGACTGCACTGTGTTTTCTAAAATCAATGACCATCTCCTTTGTTTTGGAAACATTTATCTTTAAAAAGAAGGACTCACACCAGTCAGTGAAATCCCTGACCACTGGCCCGTGATCTGGGTCATCACTGCTGAGTAGGAACAGTACTGGCTACAACAATCATTGTTATATAAAATAAATAAAAGGAGTGAAAGAACACTGCCCTGAGGAGACCCAGTAGAAGAAAAGAGGACATCGGAAAGAACGCTGTTGACCCTCACCTTCTGAGAACGTGCAGTTAAAAAGTCTATCAACCAACATATGAGGCCAGAGTCAATAAAAAACACTGTAATTTCTTAGCCAAAATGTTTGGTTGAATACAGTTAAAAGCAAACAAGAAATCAATAAAAAAGTAATCTTGCAAAGGTTTTTGTGCCCTCCAGATGTCTTAAAATCATTGTAACTGATACTGAAATTGTTTAGAGTGGCCGCTAGGGGGCAGAGTGTCTGCTGGGGCTAGGTGAGGGCTGTGAAGAAGAAGTCATCAGGTCTTATTGCCCTCATCTGCCTTCAATTAGGAGCTCTGCCTCATTTGTTTGCCTGGTGTGGGGTGGTGTTGTGTCTGTCTCAGGCTCCTGCTTCAGACATTTGGTAAGTTTGCCTGTTGGGATTTGTTTGGTTTGGTTTCTTTTCTTTCTCCTTTGTTCTGGTGTATTCACTAAAGGATTCTCTTTTTCACTATTTGTGTTTTAAGGAGACGTACAGTTCCAGTAGCTGTCATGACCCATTTAATAGTGCCCTTTGGGTATTGGAACGAGGTGCGTTCATTGTTTGATTGTGGGTTTGTTTGGGTTCTGGATTCAATTGTATTGATGTGTATTTGTGATATTTTGCTTTGTTTTGTTTATTTGAATGTTAGTTTATTTCCTTTGGATTGAATTTGTAATTAATGCCTTTCCCCTTTGTATTTTTAGCTGAAAGTTTTCACGGTGCACAACGGAGATGTTTAAGCAAAAATAAAGAATTAAGCACCCGTAGAGACTCTCCATTTATTGATCCCAGGGGCAGCTACGGTCATATTTAAAAGGGTTCCTGTTGCATCTTCCACTCCCTGCCTGACCTATAAGCAAATTGAAGTGGGTCCAGATGTTCTTTAATTCTAGATAAAAGGATTCTTAATCTTTTCAAATGGATTCATTGCTAATGAAGTGAGGGCAACAGGCCTGAAATCATTCACAGACTGCGGGGCCTTACTTTTGGGAACAGGAACAAAGATGGAGGCTTTCCAAAGCTGAGGGACCCTGTGAGTCTGGAGAGACATGTTAAAAAGAAAACTAAAGGTGCCTGCCAGCTGCAGGGCACAGTTCTTAAGAATACAGCCTCCAATACCACCACGAGCTTTTCCTCTCCTTAGTCTTCCGAAAGAGATTAAAAACAGTTCCACTATCAATGTGTACTGTGACATCCGAGGGCACACTTTTAAAACCAGGAAGCTCCTCAGTAAAATCATGAATATTAAAATGATTTTAATAGATTTTACAAGCATTAGACAACTTAAAAGCAGGCAAGGAATTAAAAGTAATCCAAGTCCTTTTGGTTGGCATCCCCCTCATAGTTTGAAGCCCGTCCCAAGCCAGTGGAGAATTATTGGACCTAAACATATTCTCCACCCTCTCCTTATAATTAACTCTGGCTATTTTCAGTTCCTTCCTCACTTGTTTCTTGAGTCTGTGATATCGAGCCGTATCCCCATTATTAAAACTTATATTTCGCAAGTTAATTAAACTTTTTACTGATTTGGAAATAAAAGGTTTATTATTCGGAAATATAGTGATGGATTTCCTGGGAGTGATTGATTCTTCACAGAAAGTGACATAAAATGAGATGGTGTCTGTAAGGTCATCAAGGTCAGTGCATGCATTTTTAAACATTTCCCAGTCAGTGCAGCTGAAACAGTCCTGAAGACAGCAAATAGACTCCTCCGATCACACCAGAACCAAATGTCGCTCCGGCTTGTGTTTTGTCAGGACAGGTTTGTAGGACGGAACCAAATAAACAACACTGTGGTCCAATGAGCCAAGTGGGGCTCTGCTTAAGGTTTTGTAAGCGTCTTTCAACATCCCGTAACACAAATCCAAGGACTTCGTAAGTCAAGTGGGACATGTCACACATTGATAAAAGCTACCAAGTGACTTCTCAAGCCTGCAGTGATTAAAATCCCTCTGACCACTGTGCAGGACTTGTATATGTCATTCCCAAGACGAACTGACGCTGTATTGACCGCAAGAGGAGGCCCTACGCCATACAAATAAATTATTGTGGTCTAAAACCAGGTGTTTCAGTTTCATTGTCCAACCCCTGTATGGGTTCAGGGTTGGACTCTAATCCTATTGAGAAAGTTTGGTCCAGATTGGATTATGTAGGTGTGAATGAGAGCCAATCAAAATTTCCTGGCGAATGATCGAAATTCCGCGTGGCATCACAGCCACGCCCCCGGCGAAAACTCACCAGCTTTGAAATTTAGATTCCCCGTGGTGTGTAGATTACACTGATCAAATATGAAGTGGATTCCATCCAAATCCTAGTAGTAGTTAGACAAAGTCTGAGGGCAGGAAATTGCAAAAATTGCCCATTTAATTCAAAATTGTGAACTTCCTGTTGGGTTTAGGGCATCAAACCCAGTGGTCTTTTTTGTTTGTCTGGACATGTTACATTACCAAATTTCAGACATGTATTTGAAACACAGCAGTAGGAATTGAACTAAAGGTGGAGCCATTTTGAAAGGGCCATGTCTGAAACCATTAAAATATGTAAATTTTCACCAGACCTGAAATGTGTGCAAAAATTCATGAGTTTTTGAGAATGTTTAGGCCCTCAAAAAAGCAATTCATTTGCTTGAATAACCAAAAGTAGATACAATAGGGCCTTCTCACAGGTTGTGATCGGGTCCTAATAAGTGTGAAGAGCAGCAGTGGAAGTGTGTGAGACCGGAGAGTCAAATCTATTGAAAACTGATTGAGTTCATCAGCCACATCACCCATTAGTGGCTGTCAGTTCTTTTTGTTATATCCAGAGATGGTTTTGATTCCTCTCCACACCTCAGAAATGTTGCTGTGTTGTAGATTCCTTTCTATCTTCTTTTTGTGTTCCACTTCTTCAGTTCGTGTTGCACTTGTTTGAACCATTTTTTGTCACTGTCTCTAAAATTATGTTTTTCTGGTTAAGGATTGCCTTCATGTCACTTGTGATCCAGGATTTGTTATTGTGGAAACAGCACACATTTTTTGAAGGTATGACTGTGTTTCTACAGAAGTTGATGTATTCAGTAAAGCAATCAATCTGTCTGTCAGTGTCTACCTGTTTCCAGTAGTGCATTCCAATCTGTGCATTCAAAGCAGTCCCTTAGAGCCTCTGTAGCATCAAGTGTCCATTTCTGGACTGTGAGTTTAGTTGCAGGTTGTCTCTGCACACAGGGATTGTAACATGTCTGCAGAAAAACCAAGTTGCGGTCTGATGTGCCAAGTGATGGTAAGATAGTAGCTCTTTGAAATCAGCATACAGCAGATCAAGGGGAGCTATCACAAAAGTATAAAAATTAAGCCAAATGATATCAACGTGGATAATACCCCAGAGATGTTTCAAAACTTGTTAGCTTTTGAGGCAAAGTAGTAATTAATCACAAGAAAGGTGATGCCAGACTATCCAACATTAGAGGAATCCTTCATTTAAAAAAAAAAAAAAATACAAGCAAAATTATACAGATGAACTCTTTAAAACAGCAAAGTGTATTCCACATCAACCCCAATGTACAAAGATTACGATGGTGAAGCTTATTGACTTTAATGGATTACACAACTGTGGGGAATAGGTTTTATTACAGTGAAATTTGTGAAAGTGCTGTAACTAAATTTAAGGATATAATTCCTTCATTATTATTCTCTGAAGTGCCATGTGCCAACACAGTGCAGAGCAGCTACCTAAACCTTGCTTCCAGTGAGGTAGATTATCTAGTCAGTAGTTTTCCATCCTCACTGCGTACAACTTTGGAGACTATGGCACCTCTGAAAAGGAAATCCTCAAATCAGAAGTGCCTGACTCTGTGGTATAATTCACAAACATGCAGCTTAAAGCAGATAACCCATAAGCTGGAGAGGGAATGGCATCTCACTAATTTAGAAGATGCTCATTTAGCCTGGAAAAAGTTTGTTGCTCTATTAAAAAAAAAAAAAGCCCTCCATAAAGCTAGGACATCTTACTATTCATCATTAATTGAAGAAAATAAGAACAACCCCAGGTTTCTTTTCAGCACAGATTCTGGGTGAATTCATCAACAAGAGTAAAAAGTATGCTCTGCTGCGTTATAAGAAATGGCCTTCGAAATTTAATAGTCAGTCAGCTGGTAGATGTTTAAAGATACTGGACAGCTTTCACCTTGTATCAACGTACTATGGAAGCAGATGCTGAAAGTTTTTATGTGACCATACCCTCAACAATACGATAACTGAATAATGGGTATATTTAGCTCAGGACCACCATCAATAGGGTCCCTCGCAAGTGGCCCTGATGGAAATTTCCAATGTCATACCTAGCACAACAATCCTGTGAACAAGGTTACACATGGGAACATGGAGTTCCCAAGTTCACTGCAGGTACATCCCAGGACACTGATGAAAGTAAATATAAAATAAACACAGTGTGAACTGAACGGGGATGTTATGATGATAAATGTCTTGAGACAACTCAAAAGGCAGTTTAAAAATGATTCAATAAAGTGCGACACATTTAAAAAGACAGTTCTGTAGTCCAGTAGCAGTTGCTACCATGTGCAGTTTACCCAGGCTTATGTGCTAGCATGAAATTCTGGTGAATGGCTGACCTGCAGCTGGTTGCTCAGTTCTTGCCACCACTCTGATATACAAGCAGGTGTAACAATGTGGTCCAACATCAGGTGGTATATGATTCTTATGCCTTGCTCTTGCAAACTGTTGAAATAGAGGGAAGATATGGAGCTGTAGCACAGGCCAAAAAGGGTCTGTATCCAGAATGATCCAACAGATTCATTTGTTTGCAAAATGTCAAAGAATTTCCAGGAAATTGTGTATAGAGTGAAAGATACAAAGAAAATGTGATTGTATGTTTAATCAAATTCCATTTAAATACTGTGCAGTCCTCTATGTTTATGTGCAAACTTCAATTCTCAACTTTTATTTTACACTTTGGCTTACAGGTGAACATTTCAGCAGCTAGACCAAAGTAGGCCAAAATCATCCAGCATTCAGAGGGACAGGGAGCAGAAATGCTATCACCATGGCAATGATAACTGTGTCAGTTATTTTCAGATGGTAAATATAAATCAATTTGAATTTCCAGTAGATCACCACATTAGCAGAATACACTGGGTAATAGCATAAAGGGCTAAATAGGAGCTGGAAGCCGCTCTCTGATGTGTCGCCTCATCCAACCAGTCTACCTGGATCTATGTCGTAAGCCAAACAGGATTAACCTGTATTAAACAGTCTACAACTGAAAATGGTTTAATCAGCAATATGAATTTAAATGGCCAAAATACAGCAACTTTTTCCTCAACACATTAAATAAAATATTTTTCTTCAAAAATAACATTTCAAGCTGATGAAAATTTGCAAATTTCTTTTTTGATATCAGAAAAAAAAATCCAGAAACAAGAAACGACAAGCTATTTAGTTTTCTCTCTTATTCCATTTCTTTCTTACTTTCCATGAAGGGACAGATGTCCTCAGGCAGCTCATCGCACCTGTGTGATAAGGCACATCACCAAATTCAGAAGCTATTTCCTCCAGAAAAGAGTGAAACAGCTGGTGATTTAAACCTTTGTTTCTTATAAAGTTCACTGTCAGTGTTACAGTACTTATAACGCCTTCTGACTTTGCTGTGCAGCGTTTCCTGGTGTGTAACGAAGTGATGCACTGTCAGCTCACCTGTGCAGGTCTCCCTCTGCATCTTGTCCTGCATCCATCCCACAATTTCACTCTATCTCCCACGTCATAATTCTGTTCTGCAGAAGCGAGACGGCGAGAAAAGAAGGCACATGGATGCGTTTACCTTCTTTCAGCTGAGAAAGCACCACTCCTTCTCCTGAGTCTGAGGCATCGACTTCCACGATGAACAGTTTGGAGAGATCAGGTTGCCTGAAGACCGGGGCAGAGGCAAAACGTTCTTTAAGGGTGCAGCAGAGTTCTACTGGAAGGCTAGCTCAGGAGATGTCAGGTTAGTGGGAGGCAAAGCAATTTTACTGAATGAAGCGGCTGTAAAAGTTTGCAAACCCGAGGAATTGTAACTGCTTTCTGTCAAAGGGAACAGGCCAGTCAACCACTGCCTGTACCTTGGCAGCATCCACCTTCATCTGTCCCTTCTCCACTATAAAGCCCAAAAACTAGAGAGACTCAACATGGAACTCACTTTTTTCCCTTTACATAAGGATTGTTTTCTAGGAGGCACTGTAGAACCTGGCAAACATCATGATACCTTGATCTTCAGGAGACTTGAACATCGTGATATAATCGACATATACAAACACAAAATAATTAAGGACATCAGTAATCCTAAAGCCTGAAATACTGCTGGAGCATTGGTTAGTCCACAAGGCATTACCAGATACTCAAAATGGCCAAGGTTGGTATTGAATGCCGTCTTCCACTTGTCCCCCTCCTTAATCCTCACCAAGTGATAAGCGTTGCAGAGATCTAATTTGAAAAAGATGGTGGCTCACTGTAACAGTTTGAAGGTGGATGACAGTAAAGGCAGCAGGTAGTTGTTTTTCGCAGTGATTTTGTTTAACCCTGCAGGGGTGGAGTGACTTGTCTTTTTTTTTTTTTTCTTTCTAACAGAAAACCCTGCACCTAAGAGTGAGGAAGGCAGCCTGATTATTCCAGGCACCAGTGAATCTCTAATGTACCTTTCTATGGCCCCAGATTCAGGTTTTGACAAACTACTAGTGGGTAACGGGGTTCCTGGAAGCAGACTGATGGAGCAATCATATGGATGGTCAGGGGGCAGAGAGAGAGAGCCAGATCTCTCTTAAAAACTCCAGTGAAATCGTGGTAATGAATGTTACAGAAAAGCAGTCAGGTGGTTCAGACTGAGAGGATTGGGTGGAAGAGTCTGAGATGACATGGACTTAAGACAGTTCTGATGGCACCAACAGCTTCAGCCAATGTTTGGGTTGTGAGTACTGAGTCAGGGGTGACCGAGGACTATGGGGACATGAGGTAAAAGATGAACAGTTCAGAATGATTACTGGAGAGGGTGAGTGACATAACAGAACGCTCGTCTCCTGTTCATGATCAGCTGGAGCATGCCATGTTCTGGTGTCTTGGCTGATGTGTCCATGAAGTCAGACTATGTTTATGTCTATGTTTAAGGTCCAAACTGACACACAAGAGCATTACACACTGTTGAAAATGAAACTTTTAATTCTAATGCTTTGAAAAATGCATTCAATTCAATTCAATTTTATTTATATAGCTGTTAAAGCTCCCTTTTAACAGGAAGAAACCTCCAGCAGGACCAGGCTCAGGGAGGGGCAGTCATCTGCTATGACTGGTTGGGGCTGAGGGGAGAGAGACAGGACAAAAGACATGCTGTGGAAGAGAGCCAGAAATTAATAATAATGATTAAATACAGAGTGAAGTATAAACAAGTAAAGGTGAATGAGAAGAAACAGTACATTATGGGACCACCCTCAGCAGCCTAGACCTATAGCAGCCTAACTAAGTGGTGGTTTAGGGTCATCTGATCCAGCCCTAACTATAAGCTTGATCAAAAAGGAAAGTTTTAAGCTTAATCTTAAAAATAGACAGGGTGTCTGTCTCCCGAATCCAAGCTGGGAGCTGGTTCCACAGAAGAGGGGCCTGAAAGCTGAAGGATCTGCCTTCCATTCTACTTTTAAGTATCCTAGGAACCACAAGTAAGCCAGCAGTCTGAGAACGAAGTGCTCTATTGGGGTGATACGGTACTATGAGGTCTTTGAGATAAGATGGGGCCTGATTATTCAAGACCTTGTATGTTAGGAGAATGATTTTAAATTCTACTCTAGATTTAACAGGGAGCCAATGAAGAGAAGCCAATATGGGAGAAATATGCTCTCTCTTTCTAGTCCCTGTCAGTACTCTAGCTGCAGCATTTTGGATCAGCTGAAGGCTTTTCAGGGAGCTTTTAGGACAGCCTGATAATAATGAATTACAGTAGTCCAGCCTAGAAGTAATAAATGCATGGATTAACTTTTCAGCATCAGTCTGAGAAAGGATGTTTCTAATTTTATAAATAATGCGCAAATGTAAAAAAGCAGTCCTACATATTTGTTTAATATGTGCGTTGAAGGACATATCCTGGTCAAAAATGACTCCAAGATTCCTCACAGTGTTACTGGAGGCCAAAGTAATGCCATCCAGAGTAAGTATCTGGTTTGACACATGTTTCTAAGATTTGTGGGGCCGAGTACAAGAACTTCAGTTTTATCTGAATTTAGAAGCAGGAAATTAGAGGTCATCCAGTCCTTTATGTCTTTAAGACATTCCTGCAGTTTAACTAATTGATGTGTATCATCTGGCTTCATGGATAGATAAAGCTGAGTATCATCTGCATAACAATGAAAATTGATGCAATGCTTTCTAATAATACTGCCTAAGAGAGGCGTGTACAATGTAACTAAAATTGGACCTAGCACAGAACCCTGTGGAACTCCATAATTAACCTTAGTGTGACTTCCCATTTACATGAACAAATTGGAGTCTATTAGATAAATATGATTCAAACCACTGCAGTGCAGTACCTTTAATACCTATGGCATGCTCTAATCTCTGTAATAAAATGTTATGATCATCAGTATCAAAAGCTGCACTGAGGTCCAACAGGACAAGCACAGAGTTGAGTCCACTGTCAGAGACTGTAAGAAGATCATTTGTAACCTTCACTGATGTTGTTTCTGTACTGTGATGAATTCTGAAACCTGACTGAAACTCTTCAAATAAACCGTTCCTCTGCAGATGATCAGTTAGCTGTTTTACAACTACTCTTTCAAGGATTTTGGAGAGAAAAGAGAGGTTGGAGATTGGCCTATAATTAGCTAAGACAGCTGGGTCAAGTGATGGCTTTTTAAGTAGTGGTTTAATTACAGCCACCTTGAAGGCCTGTGGTACATATCCAACTAATAAAGACAGATTGATCATATTTAAGATTGAAGCATCAATAATTGGAAAGACTTCTTTGAACAGTCTAGTAGGAATGATATCTAATAAACATGTTGATAGTTTGGAGGAAGTAACTATTGAAGTTAACTCCAAAAGATCAACTGGAACGAAAGCATCTAAGCAAATATCAGCAGTGCTGAAAGCATCCGAACATGAAGATAAATCTTGGAGATGGTTTTGAATATTTTTTTCTCTGTCTAAAATTTTATTTGTAAAGAAATCCATGAAGTCATTACAAGTTAGAGATAAAGGAATACTCGGCTCTACAGAGCTCTGACTCTTTGTCAGCCTGGCTAAAGTGCTGAAAAGAAACCTGGGGTTGTTCTTATTTTCTTCAATTAATGATGAATAGTAAGATGTCCTAGCTATACGGAGGGCTTTTTTATAGAGCAACAAACTCTTTTTCCAGGCTAATACTGTTAGGTCTTCAGTTTCTATGCCATATGTCAGGACAAGATCCAGAGTATGATTAAAGTGGTGGGTGGGCTCCTTTACATTTTGACAGAAGCCAATTGAATCTAATAATAATTAAATGCAGTATTTAGGCTGTCATTTTCAGTATCTACATGGATGTTAAAATCACCCACTATAATTATTTTATCTGAACTGAGCACTAAATCAGATAAAAAGTCTGAGAAATCAGACAGAAACTCTGAGTAAGGACCAGGTGGATGATGGATAATAACAAATAAAACAGGTTTTTGAATTTCCCAATTAGGGTGGGCAAGACTAAGAGTCAGGCTTTCAAAAGAATTAAATTTCTGTCTGGGTCTTTGATTAATTACTAAGCTGGAATTGAAGATTGCTGCTACTCCTCCTCCTCGACCTGTGCTTCGAGCATTCTGACAGTTAGTGTGACTCGGGGGTGTTGATTCATTTAAACTAACATATTCATCCTGCTGTAACCAGGTTTCTGTAAAGCACAATAAATCAATATGTTGATCAATTATTAATTCATTTACTAACAGGGACTTGGAAGAGAGAGACAATGTTTAATAATCCACATTTAATTGTTTTTTCTTTTGTGCAGTTGATGAAGCTATATTATTTATTGTTTTTGAATTTTTATGCTTAAATAGTTTTTTGCTGATTTTAGGTTTGTTTTTTGGTGATCTGGGAGCAGGCACCGTCTCTATAGGGATGGGGTTTTAGGGGGATGTCAGGAGGAGAGAAGCTGCAGAGAGGCGTGTAAGACTGCAACTCTGCTTCCTGGTCTCAACCCTGGGCAGTCAGGTTTTAGGAGAGTTGATAAATTGGATTGTGCAGCTCTCATTTCTAGGAATCTGGGTGAATTTATTACATGGAGGTCTCACCTGCATCATTCAAGTAAGCTCTCATACTCACCTCAGGGCCAATTCATCTATCACTGTGGACCATTACGGATCATACACTAACAATAATCTTCTCTCTCATGCTTGGACCAGACTCAATATTACTCCCATAACTTTCGTCAGCATTGTTCTTGCATTTGTGTGCAAATAAAGACTCTGATCCTGTCTCAGGTGATTCTGCATTTGGGTCTTCTTTGCTATCTGGCTCTCAGTTTTTTGTTCAAATCCAATCAGTGACAGCCAAGACATTTTGTGATGATGTGCAGATGAGCAAACTAAACCCCGATTTCACCATGCACCAGAGAATGTGGGATGAAGAAACAAGAAAACGACAACAAAAAATAAGTCTAACGAACAAGGATGGACTGAAAGACATGAAAAGACAACACAGGAGAAAAAGAGAGAGGATGATTAAAGAGAAGAGTGAAGACATATAGATTGCACCAGAAATAACACAAACAGGAAGCTGGTGTCAACGGCAAAGGAAACCACATCTCTGCACTTGGTAACCACCTTCATCCCTGTCTATCCCCCTTTTCTTTGTCTTTCTGTCTTCTATAAAATCAACTATATGTTCAATATATCTGCTTCAAAGACAACAATCTGCTCAACTTGGTTGGATCATTTTACTGATAAAAAGTTTCACTCAACAGAACAAACAAAATGATGTTACTATGTTACATTGCCATTTCTTTATTAATGTTTTTTTGATGAGGGGAATATTCCAACATGTTGAAAATTCCTGCTGTTCTCAGGATTGAATGTTGTGAAATTGGTAAGCAAGCAAAGTTAAAAAGTAATAGTAACTGAAAAGTACATAACTGTGTATCCACTGAACCCATTACTAACTGCACTAACACTAAAATTATACTTGAGACAAAATAGAATATATCACAGAAGGAAAAATTCATTGCAAAAAAAGTGAGTGCTCCCTTAAAAAATCGTTTTCATTTCTCCATTCTTTATGATGACCAACTTGAATATTAATCTGTAAATATAAATATAGTTTTATGACATGCGAACAAGCCAAACACCTTTTTTTTCATAAATTCTGTAGCAGGCAAGTAGCAAAACAAAACAGGAGTGTGGAACGGTGCTATTACTCATTGTTCAGTGGGCTTTAGCAGTAATTTGAGTGATCTGACCATTTACACAGCCCAGAAGGAGACAGGCTGAATTTTATTTGTTGTTGTTTGATTATCACAAATTGTTGGGCATCATCACAATGTGCCACAATCAAATAATGCATATGTCTGAGAAATTAATATTTGGATTAAGAGGGAAACTAAAGCTAAATGGATCTGGCTACATCTGAGCTGTGGTGGATTTGGTTTGATTTGGTTGAAGCTTGTGACTGTGAGGATGAGTGCGACACATCAGAGATGTCAAAATTTTGTAAATGATTCTGTCTCTGTGTCACATGTCCGACACCATCTGTTTCAGTACCGTGTGTCATTTGAACAAAGCTGTGGGTGCTGTAAACTAAGAAGAAAGACCCCTAACCAACAGCACCACACATAAAAACGAAGGCTACATTCAGAGACATGTGGAGACGTACTTCACATTCAGTTCAGTTTTATTTATATGGAGTCAAATCGCAACAGTCACCTCAAGGCACTCAGTGAGCCTTTCACTGAGGTTGCATTTTTGAACAGATGTGAAATATTTTAGCTAAATTCTGTTACTACATTGAAATTGGAAAGCTGTGTGTGTGCCTCAAATACAGACACACAAGCAGGACCGGTATTGGAACTATGTTCCCTGTTTTATTGCTATAAACTTTAAATTATTGGTGCTTAAAGCAAAATTCAGTGAAATAAAATATGAAATGATGTGTGAATTTGCTGAAGCTACTTTAAACCATATGAGTCATTGAGAGAATAATATTCATATCAGTCCAGTTTACAGCCTTCACATCTTTTGGGGTTGGTATAGTTACTCTGAAGGAGGGCACGTGTATAGATTTTTTATTCTAACACAACGAATAAATCGCCATTTTTATATAATTTTGAACAATAAATTTGTAAGTCATTTCTGGACAGACACAGATAATAGGTGATATTTCTAAAACATTTACAATTATGAAAATGGTTACAAATGAAAACACTATATTTCCAGCTCACATAAGACATTGATGATAGTGATGAGGAAGAGGAAAGTCAGAGGTTGTAGCCACTATTCCTGTTGGATGAAGGCTCTCTGCTGTCGGGGATTACCAGACTTGATCCAGAGCTGTGTTGACACACGGGAAAGGAGCCAGATTTAAAGCACCAGGGTGAACTACTGTAAATACATAAAAACTTCATCTTTTTTTTCTATGTGGTTAACAAATATTTTAATAACAGCTATGCACATCCATGCATCCATGGACGGATGGCATGGTCTATGCCTCTGCCAAGCTTGACAGATAATGTGGTATGGTTTCGAGCCCTTACTTTCCTTCTCCATACTATTCTCTTCCCATCATTCTACTACCAATGAATTCTGTTTTACAGCTTCCTATTCTGTTCTTGAGTGTCAGTACTGATGTGTATGTTGAGGTGAACCATCTGTATTTCATGTAGCTGTCTCTTTTCACAGTAACATGCCTGCCTGTTTGAGAGCATTCTTGATGTGGCTAGATACTGAAGAAAGTTTTTTTTAACTCAAGAATAGGATTTTTCCATCAGCCACTTCAGTTGTCTTTCATGGTCTTTGAGGCAATTGCTGTCGCTCAGTGCTCTCCTTTCCAAGACTGGAACAATTATTGATTTGGTTAGTCCTAAAGTTTCTGCACTGTTTTGTTTGGTTAGCCTAGTTATTGCCTCCTTTACATCTCTTAGGAACACATATTATGATTTGACATGAGCAACCCTCTCAAGCCCCACATGTTCAAAGAACTGTTCAGCAGTGAGTTGTTACTTTTGAGCCTGTAAAAATAGAGGGACTATGTATGGTGTGTATGAAATTCTAAAATGTTTAATGCATTTGTCTCAAATATTACAAAGAATTAAAGTAGGAAATCTAATGATGTGTGTGTTACCAGGGTAGGACAGCCTCTTCTCTCCATCATTATTTTTAACTGCAGTTTTTCCTCGATGATAAGACACTGAAAGAGACATAAACAGATGAGATATGGTGATAGATAGATACATAAACAGATGAGATAGATGGATGGATGGATGGATGTACGTCCGTCCGGACAGACAGACAGATAGATAGATATGGTGTATACTCCATGATTCAGTAGCTCTGTAGAACCACCTTTAGCAGCAGTAACTTTAAATAATCATTTTCTGCATGATGTTATCAGTCTCTCACGTTTCGGAACTGTCGTCTTTACACAGTTGCTTCAATTCACTGCAGGCATTTGTTTATGCACAGCTCTCTAAGGTCCTGCCACAGTAGTTCATATGGGTTGAAGTCTGGATTTTGGGCCACTGCAACACCTTGATTCTTTTCTTTGTCAGCCTCACATTTAACTCTCGAAAACTCTGGGATACAGGGAAGTTGTGGCATGGTGGTGTGATGGTTGTCTCACAGCAAGAAACCCCTAGGTTTGAATTCACCAGCTTCCTGTGTGGAATTTACATGTTCTCCCTGTCACTGTGTGAGTTCTCTCTGGGTTCTCCAGTTTCCTCCAGCAGTTCAAACCCATGCATATTAGGATAATTGGTTATTCATATAGGTATAAATGGCTGTCTGTCTCTATGTGTCAGCAACAGACTGGTGTCCTATCCACGGTGTACCCATCCTCTTGCCTATGACAGCTGAAATAGGCTCCACTCCCCTGAATTCAGATGGATTGATGAGACAGGGGAGTTCATGATCAACTCAATGACTGCAAGGTGCCTGGTTCTGCATGGAGTCCTGTGACAACTTTCTTTGTCGCAGGAATGTATTTTGTGACGCTTCTGTGCTCTCTGGACTCTCAGCTCTAAACCCACTATTTCCTGCTGCAGATGTAAATCTTTAAAACCACTTCTGAAATATGAAGTGTAATTTTAAAAATGAATAAATGGTTTTTTATCCAGGAGGAAACAATGCATTTGCCTCGCAAAGAACTATTACACTGAGTCTAGGTTAACTACAGTGGTAATGATGGGATGCAGTCCTGTGAAATACTGAGTACAGCTTTACTGCTCCCAATAGGAATTAAGGGGGTATGTAGCAGCCTGGCGCTGCTATTCAAATGTACATGAATAATCATCAGCAAGCGTTATCATCTTTACAAAAACAGATGTTTTGGCACTTTGCTGGTCTGGAATATTCGGGTGTGTATTAACACAAATGCCACAAGTTTCCAAGGTCAGACCATGCAATACTCAGAGGGACTGCAAAAAAACAACAACTCCCCCCCCCCAAAAAAAAAAAAAAAAACACAAGCTACATATCAGACTACAGGTCACAGTTATCAGGTTAACTGTTAAAGTTCATGACAGTGCAGTACAGCTTGCTTGGAAACATTTCCAAGTAAAACCTCTTCTCCCTCAAATAATTCACAGCTCCACATTTGGTAAAAGCCAAACACAGCAAATGTCTGTAAACCTCAATGGTCTAAAGCAACATTGTTATGATGAGTGGTCTTATAAGCTACTGAATCATAGAGTGCACTTTGTTTTTCGCAATACTGTAGAAAGTCCAGGCACCATTGTGGAACACAGTATATTAGTACACCCATCAGTCATAACATTATAACCACCTGCCTAATATTGTGTTGGTCCCCCTTTTGCTGCTAAAACAGCCCTGACCCACTGAGGCACTGACTCCACTAGACCCCTGAAGGTGTGCTGTGGTATCTTGCACCAACGTGCAACCAACAGATCCTTTAGATCCAATAAGTTGTGAGGTGGGCCCTCCATGGATCACACTTGTTTGTACAGCACATCAAACAGCTGCTTGATTGGATTTGAGATCTGGAGAATTTGGAAGCCAAGTCAACTTGTTGCTGTGCTCCTCAAACCATTTCTGAACCATTTTTCAATTTTGGCAGGGTGTGTTATCCTGCTGAAAGAGGCCACAGCCATCAGATAATACCGTTTCCATGAAAAGGTGTACATGGGCTGCAATGCTGCACAGCTGGTCATGTGTCAAAGTAACATGGCAGGACCCAAGGTTCCCAGCAGAACATGTCTCAAAGCATCACACTGCCACTGACTTCTTCCCATAGTGCCATCCTGGTGCCAGGTAACCACCACACACACACACACACACACACACACACACACACACACGGCCATCCATATGGTGTAAAAAGAAAACATAATTCATCAGGACCGGGCCACCTTCTTTTGGGGTGGCTGTAGTTCAGGAGATAGAGCAGGTCACCGAGTACTAACAGGGACCATATTGGCTTCTCTTTATTTGCTCCCTGTTAAATATAGAATAGAATTTAAAATTCTTCTCCTCACATACAAGGTCTTCAATAATCAGGCCCGATCTTATCTCAAAGACCTTATAGTACCGTATCACCCCAATAGAGCACTTCGCTCTCAGACTGCTGGTTTACTTGTGGTTCCTAGGATACTTAAAAGTAGAATGGGAGGCAGAGTCTTCTGATTTCAGGCCCCTCTTCTGTGGAACCAGCTCTCAGCTTGGATTCAGGAGACAGACACCCTGTCTATTTTTAAGATTAGGCTTAAAACTTTCCTTTATGATCAAGCTTATAGTTAGGGTTGGATGCAGGTGACCCTGAACCACCCCTTAGTTATGCTGCTATAGGCCTAGACTGCTGAGGGGTTCCCATGATGCACTGAGTATTCTATTTTCATTCATCTCTTATTTACTCTGTTTATACCTCAACTCTGCATTTAATCATTAGTGATTATTAATCTCTGGCTCTCTTCCACAGAATGCCTGTTGTCCTGTCTCTCTGCCCTCATCCAACCGGTCGAGCCAGATGACTGCCCCTCCCTGAGCCTGGTTCTGCTGGAGGTTTCTTCCTATTAAAAGGGAGTTTTAGCATGGGCACCCTGACTGGTCTGTGGCTATGCATCCCTATATGCAATGCATTGTGTGTTCTGACACATTTCTATTAGAACCAGCATTAACCTTTTTGGCAATTTGAGCTACAGTCTGTTGCACTGGACCACATGGGCCAGCCTTCGCTCCCCACATGCATCAGTGAGCCTTGGCTGCCCATGACCTGACCACTGGCTCACCACTGTTCCTGACTGGGAACACTTCACAAGAGATGCAGTTTTGGAGAGGCCCAGTCATCTAGCCATTACAATTTGGCCTTTGTCAGACAGTTTGGTTCAAATCCTCACACTTGCCCAACACATCAACTTTGAGGAGAAAATGTTCACTTGCTCACTAAAATATTTCATCCACTAATAATGAAGAAATACTATAATCAGTATTATTCACGTCACCAGTTAGCTGGTCATCATGTTATGCTTGTTCTGTGCTTGTTGTGTGTTATCAATGACAATAGAACATATGACTTAGGAGTGTGTGACTCACCACTGTGGCTTTGTGTTGGTCCCACCCAACGATTCTGCCTCCTGTCTGATACTGAAACAGCAAACATGCATGTCAGCACTGCCGTTCTTGCTTGAACATGTCCCTTGTATATTTTGTACTGCAATTAAGAAGACTGATATATTTTGAAGTTTCTTCATTTTTGCACCAAAATGTTGTCTACTATTCAAAACACTGTTTGCTAATTTGGGATTAGTATTTTTCAAATCTAAAGGGTGAGTTTACCCATTTTTCTATTCTGACAGAATCCTGTGGAGTGTGTACTCACGTCTCTTCTGCAGGGCTTGTACAGTGGGTTTGGTGAAGCGGACCAGTAAAAGGATCAGCAGTATGCAGCAGAGAAAAGCTGTTGCCACTTTGTAGGCCTTCAGCTGCCCCTGTCCCTGCCCCTCACCTGTGCACACAGGAGCTGCAAACACACAGATTATATGTATAGTACATATTACTTTTTTTGTCTTTATATGGATATACAATTACATTTACAAAAATGCTGGCATCCTGGGTGAAATACAAATAATACTAGAATGCAATAATATGCTAATTATTTATTTAGTTGAAATAAATGGTTTGGGATCATCTTGCTGAAATAAGCACCTTGAGGTGACTTTTTGTTAAGATTGGGCACTATTATAAATAAAACAGAATTTAATTGAATTGTATTTACTTAAAAAATCCTGTAATGTATCAATATGCATAATGTGGTTAAACATATGTGCAAGATCATTTACTCATGTCAAGTGCACTAGTGTCCATATCATCTCAGATGGCTTTTATGCTGGGCTGAACAACAAAACAGGATCCCACTCCTCTTTACCGCAGAAGATACTGCAGCCATAATTTCCAAAGAGAATTTCAAATTTTAATCAGTGAGGCCACAGCATAGTTTTTGATCTGACATTAGCTCAGGACCTGAAAAGGTGACTGTTTTGGGATCTAATTTTAAAATTAATTTCCTAAGAAAACACTATGCTGTGATGACAGCCTTTTTTTTGTTTGTTTTTCTTCAGAGCATCATCAGTAACATGCTGCATTTAAACAATTTAATTTAATTCAGTTTGATTCATATAGTGCCAAATCACAACAACAGTTGCCTAAAAGTACTTTATTGTAAAGTAAGGTAAAGTCCCTACAAGAATACAGAAAAAAAACAGCAATTACATGATCCTCCACGAGCAAACACTTTTGTAACAAGAAGAGACCTCCAACTAACTGGTTGGGGGTGAGGGGAGGGAGACAAAAGACACACTGTCAAAGACAGTCAGAAATTAATAATAAAAAAAAACAGACTGGTGTAAAAACACAGAGAGTTGCACTGAGGTCTACCAGGAGCAAGCGCAGAGATGAGTCCACTGTCAGAGGCTGTAAGAAGATCATTTGTAACCTTCACTAATGCTGTTTCTGTACTGTGATGAATTCTGAAACCTGACTGAAACTCTTCAAATAAACTGTTCCTCTGCAGACTCAGTTCAATTCAATTCAATTCAATTCAATGCATTTCAATTCAACTGCATTTACATAGTGCCAAATCACAACAAACAACAGTCACCTGAAGGCGCATTATATTGTAAGGTAAAGACCATACGACAATATAGAGAAAACCCAACAATTAAACGCCCCTATGAGCAAGCACTTGGTCACAGTAGGACCTCTCTTTTAAGCTCCAAGCTCAGGGAGGTCCTGAAAAGATGAAATATCAGTTAGCTGTTTTACAACTACGGTTAAAATTGTATTAGTGAAGAAATTCATGAAGTCATTACTAGTTAAAGAATACTCAGCTCTACAGAGCTCTGACTCTGTCAGCCTGACTACAGTGCTGAAAAGAAATCTGGGGTTGTTCTTATTTTCTTTTTCCAAACTAAATGAAGATCTTCTAAATGGACTGGTTCTTATACACTACTTGAGCACTCGAAGCACTTTATACAACATGCCTCATTCCCCCAAGTACTTATTTCTACACCTAAGGGCTTTCTATCTAACATTCACACTTCAATGACCGCATCAGAAACCAACACGGAGTTCAGTATCTTTCCAAAAGATATTTGGCATACAGACTGGAGCAGCCAGGAATTGAGCCACCAACCTTCCAATTAGTAGCTGCTCTCTACCTCCTGAACTACAGCCACCCCAAATTAGTGAGGCACCATTTCCTCTCCAGCATACAGGTTATCTTCTTTAAGCTGTGTGTTTGTGAGTTACGCCAGGAAGTCAAGCACTTCACAGTATCCAGAGTCGTACGCAGTGACAATGTATCCACATCTCCGGACAGGGTAAGAAGCAACCATGCAAAACTTACTGAGATCAGCAACTGACTTTCAGTAACATCTGCTCACTTGTACTGAGTCCTATCATCGAGGAAAAACATCACATATAAAACCAGCAATAGATACCAGCAGTAAACACCAAAAATATATATTTATATTTATATATATATATATATATATATATATATATATATATATATATATATATATATATATATATATATGTGTGTGTGTGTGTGTGTGTGTGTGTGTGTGTGTGTGTGTGTGTGTGTGTATATATATATATATATATATATATATATATATATATATATACACACACACACACACATATATATGGCGGGAGACGTCAAAATTATGTCGTTTTGGTTGTATCATAAAACTCACACCTGCTGCAGGTCTATAATGCAGCACTTAGAAGCAGATGAGAAAAAATGTCAAACCACACGACATGAAATTAGCTCCGTTGCACTTCTACAAAGAACCGCAGACAAACAGTAACACACAAACAGTAGGCCAATCTTTGCACTTGACCTACAGCCTGTTAAGAGTCTGACATTTTGTGTGCTTCTCCCTCAGTAATGCTATCGCTTGGATGATCTCTGCCTGCAATCCAACTGTGTCTCTGCTCTGCTCAGAGATACCTGATTTATTTGACCAAACAGACAGGTACAGTGGAACCGATGGATGGAAAATGCATGCAATATTACCTTTACATTTAGTTTTCTGAGTGGTCGCTTTGGATTGAGTAGATTGAGTAGATGCAGTGGTGCCGGGGTTAGATGAGGGGGTGGCAGTAGCATTGGTGAAGTTAGTCGGATGAATGGAGTTGACAGTCGTTGAACTATTTCCTGGAAGACAGATATCAGTTAGTATAGAAAACACACAGGCAGTACAAAAAAAGGAGTGTCCATCTGTTGTGTTGCACATTCATGTACAGCATGACCATTAAATTCAGTGGTGGTCCAGATTACTGTTTTTAAGCTGTAAGACACTTTGTTTACTTTGATTCAATCCCTCTGCACATGAGGCCAGTTTAAAATCTAATTTAATGCTCTTTTGCAAAATAAATTGTACAGAGCACACAATTAGAACTGCCTGATTTTGTATCAGCAGCTACAAAACGTCCTTACTTTGTCTAACAGTGCATGTTTGCCACAAGTGTAGTTTCTTACCTTATACCACCCCCCACTGAGCTGAACAACATACTAATCTAATAATAAGCATTTTTATGGCAGAATTAACATAGTAAGCAGAGAGATCATCAGTTATCTAAACTTTCAGGGAAAACCTTTCATGAGTGCTGCAGCATGGATTTCAGAGCCTCTACAAACAGAACTGAAAGTACAAAATATATGGAGAAGAAATTGTAACTTTATGAAAAACAAAAGATGATTTTTTTCCTGGTAACTGGACTGGTATTTATATAGCACTTTCCTACTCTTATTGATAAAGAGTAGCTAAGTAAGCACTCATACTACAAGCCATATTCACCAGTTTACACAGCCCTTTATTCTCCCACCCTGGGAGGCTGCAGTTGGGCCATTTGGGGCTCAGTGTGCGTCTTCAATTTGTGAACTAGAGAAATTGGAAATCTAACCTTTCACTTAGTAGATCACCTGCTCCACCCGGGAAAAAATATTATTTTCTGAGAATAAAGTTACAATAAACAAGGAAACTAAATCAGACATTTACGAGAGAAACAAAAGTTTTCTGTGAGGTTCACAGGCAGCGGTACCACGTTTCATAAATGACTGTTCCTCAATTACTGCAGATAAATTTTCCGGACCTGGAGGACTACTCTCCTGGTATATAAAGTAATACAGCTTTTTAAATTAGCGAAACCTGAAGAAAAGACATTTTTGTGGAACCTGTATGTTTGAAATCTGTCTGAGATGGTGTGGAACAAATTGCACCTACTGTAAGTTCCAAAATTCATGTAGATACTTTTTTTAAAAAAACAATGCAGGAACAATTTTATAAGCAAACTAGTTCTAAGAGCGCTGACAGTTTTTGAGATATCACCTTTTGATTCTCTAAACTAGAAAATCTCCTATTTAGTGCCGCTGTGCTGTAGTGGTGACACAAGTTTCAGCGGCATGGATTTCAAAGCCTCTGCAAGCAGAACTGAAACTACCTGCACAACTAAACCACTGCAGGGAAATATATGCAAACATAAGACATATATTTAAAAAGATAGAGAGCAGCTTAGACTGACCCTCGTTTCACAATTCACTTTATCTGTAATAAATACAAAAACTTATAGTCTGAAGTATTTCAGTTTAGTAAGTAAAATATCTTTTAGTAACTTGTGTCACATCTGAGGACTGTCTGAATAATCAGAATCAATGCAAACGCTTAAGAAGCAATATTTTTATAGGTCCTACGAAACAACTTGTGAGAGAAGCTCTGAAACTCTTCAGTATGTCAAAAATCTCCCACCTTTCATGTAAAGAGTAAATGTGCAACAGTGTTACCAGCAAACTGTACCCGAGGTATCAAAAGCAGAAACATGACCCTTTCATTAACTGCATATTCTCACAGTATAATATCATTCCGCTGGTACTGCTGAAGCTCAGTTTGGTGTAAATCAGAAAGTCTACTGCAAAATAATCTTTGCTGTCTGTGACCAGACTGCACTATAAGAAGGAAATCAGGAATGACCAAAGAGGCTGGCGGCAACTTTTTTGTTTATTTGCTGCAACTTATTGTTAAAGCCGGCGCTGCTGAATGTGAGGAATTTAAAAGAAGTGCAGGTGACTTTATTAAACAGCCGCCCTTTCAAACTCATAGCCAATCTTTTATTTCCTACCTTGAGTTTATTCCTACTTTCTTTTAAATATTATTAATTTGGTAGAATCTTGAACTCGTTCGCTCATATTTTTCTGTGCTAAAATGAGTGCTGAACTAATCGAGGTGTTACTCAGGACTTTCTGAGTCTTTTTGAGCACTCACAGGACTTTTACACTGTAAGCCACAATCACACATATACATGTACAAACATGCAATGCTTATTCTAAACACTTCGACAAATTATCTATCTTACACACTCCAATGGATAAATCAGAAACAATTTGGGGTTCAGTAACTTGCTCAAGGACACTACGGCATGCAGACTGGAGGAGCCGGAGATCGATCCACAGACAGGCTAAAACATATCTACCAGTAAAATTAGTGTTTAATAAGTTTTTCTTCTGTCAATTAAAACAAATTTAAGACACATTGGTGTTCATTACAGATAATCATAAGACTTTTCTACCTGGAAAAATGGGCTGCAGCGCACCTGTCTATACACATTTCTATCTCTCTATATATATATAATTTAAAAAGTGTATAAAAGATTTGCTGATTAAATAAAACATAAACTTTAGCTCTTGTTTCTGGAGAGCACAGCTCAGGCCCTGAAACAGGACAGCTTCGAGAAAAGTGATATCACATACAAGCTGCACGAAGCGGCTGCACTCGAGCTGTGGGATGAACTTCGGTGGTTTTGCATTAGAAGCAGAGCAAATGTGTTTGTGCCAGTTTTACAATTTAGTAATGCGGAGTAGTGTAACATTGCAATTAAAAAAGTTACAATTTAGCACATCAGTCACATGACAGTATTATGTGATTTGATTAGAAAATTAGCTGGCATGTTCTTTTAAAGCAGCGATCCATTTGAGCGCAGGCAGCAGTATGCTGTATCACCCTGAATATGCTGTCAAATGAACAGTAGATGTAAGGTATTGCCCCATTGTATTATCTGCGCTTAGATAATACGATGACAAAATAAATGAAAGAGGCAAATGCTAAATATCAGTCCAAATCTTCCCAAAAATGAATCAAATATTTGCGGTATAAACGTCTGAGAGCTGTCAGATTGTTTAAGTTTTGACATTATGAGTAAAGTCAGCTGGATAATAAATGTTGGGAGAATTTCTCCCTCTACTATGTGTCAGTGCCTTTTTATTTAACTCTACTCTTTATTGTTATTATTATTATTGATCTTTTGCTATTTCCTGCCGTCTGAGCTCTGGATCACAACATACCGCGTCAATTAATGTGCAATAGGTGCAGAAAACTCACAATATAAAAAGGATGAATTTGTAATCAGGTGGTCCGAGTAGATTTTACTGCATTGTTACATGAATAACCTGAGTCTGGTCTTTGTTGTTTTTTTTTTTAATATATGATTTGTTACATTATTCTGTTTCTAAGGTCTTGTTTTATTCTGTATTTGATTGTATTTTGTTTTCTTATCAGTTTCTCTGTTTAAATTGAATACAGCTGCCGTTCACTCAGGTTTGTTTGGTGCCAGGAAATAACCGAACTGATACAAAAAAAATTTAAAGTGTAAAAAAACTATTCTCACAAACTTCCTGCGTGCTGAGTCTGAGCAGCGTAGGTGTCTCCTGCCCTGTAGGTTATTCCAGTATTTCAGTGTTGTTGATGTTGTTCATCCTGAATCACCCTGAAACAGCTCAAATTGAATTTTAAAATCCCTAATTGGTAGTTTCCGCTTCATTTTTTCTGCAGCTGTGTGTATAATGAGGGATCAAAACAGATAAAAACTGTATGTTTTAATAATAGGCTAAAATATTTTTAAAAAATTATATGAATATATGTAACAGAGTTCAATCTCTCTGTTCTGGATTTGTGACTCAGTAATCTGGCATGTCTCGGTGCTCGGCGCTTTATAAGAAAAAAATCAATTCTGATGCATATTTTAAACTGTCTCTCAAATTTATGATGAACTTTGCAATGCTAAAATTCAGATTCATTGCTGCACTTCTGGCAGCTGTTAAGGGTCAGATTACAAACAGCAAAGAAAAAAGTGTCAGTGGGAGCAAGATTTCAGGTAATGGCAAGATGATAATGTACGATCTGCAGTATGACTTTAGACTCCTGTAACCAGAGAGCTGTGTGTGCAAAATCATCAGATAAAAAGATGCACTGGAACATAGAGCTGGGTGACAAATTAAAGGAGAAGCCAGCAACAAAGCGATCAGTTCTATTCTCCAATGAAAAGTTTCTGTCCTGATGGCAAGCTGTGTCTTACAGGATGGCCTTGGACCCCACCCTAACCCTCATGCTTTCATTCACAGGACATAATTGCTTAGTGAATGGTTCAGTGAGTTTAGGGGATTGTTCTGGTTTTTGCCTCATGTCTGTGTTTTATTTGCCAAAAGTAGTTTTTTGTGCATCGTGAGGCCAGCTGGGCTCACACTAAGCTTTGCACATTCGTCTCAAAGTGTTAACAAGTGTCAACATCTGTCTGATGGCAAATTGCATACATACTGTCACTATACCGCTCGTACAGCTAATGTCTGTATTTCTCTGAATCTGTGGAAGCAGCTACTGGAAGGTTTAGAATCCCACAGAGTGTCAGTGCACATGTTCAACTCAACCAGCAAAAAAAGTAGAGTGGATGGCCTCTACATTGTACTTACATCATTTGCATCATTTTGAGCATTATTTTGTGGGGTGAAAATAAGTCTTTATTTGCTGCCACAGAGCTCTACTTCACACTATGAGGAAGCACCTGTTAGTTAAGTTCAGTTCCAGTGCTGGCAGAGGTCTGAGGAGGAGGAGAATGATGCTGGTGCTGGAAGTTTTGGATTCAGGTAAAGTTCTGAGTAAATCCTGCTGACATTACTGAGCTTATAGTTGGTCATGTGGTGGAGGAGATGTTGCCAATACCAAGCTACTTTGCAGTTAGATGAAACCAATGCAATGAGATGGTATGCCCTCTGGACTAATAGCATAGCAGTATTTATTTTTGGTAACGCTGACGTGTTGCAGTGACTTCCTGAGTAAAACTTAAATAACTGTTATTTTTATAGTAGTAATCTTTAAGGTAAGAAGTTGCGTTTAAAAGTTATCTTAACAACTACAATGCAACATAATCACTTTGACTAAAGGTGAAGACTAAATGAGTGCCTAGCTGTGATCGCATGCACACCGTAAAGAGGCCTGCTACCTTGAGCTACTCCTGTTTTGATAAATGTGTAATTAAAGTAACGCACACCGAGTAATTTGGGCTCTTAGTACAGCTAACTTCACTGTATTTCAGCTCAGCGACCACTGTTCATTCATCCACATGGGTGAATGTATAAAAAAATGTTTGGCTCATTAAACTGTTGCTGGGAACTATAAAACAGAGACAGTTTGCAGTGCATAATAAGCAAGAACACCAGCTCTACATATCAGCTCTACTTCAGACCCAGCCGTGAGTCAGTCTTCAGCCTTTGTGTGATAACAGAAAGCGTAACGCATGAAGTTTTGATCGAGTTAAATCAGACTGACTTTGATGTATTTGAAGTCTTACTGAATGCTCAGAGCACTTCACACTACAAGCCATACAGTAATTCACAGACAGCTGCATCTAACCTGCACAGCAAAGTTAGAATAAAACATTTAGACTTGGGAATGTCAGTGTCTGAGTGAGTTGAGGCTAATAACTGGTTCTTCTTTGCTTTTAGTATTCAGTTTACCCCCAAAATAATATTGACTTACCATTAGTCATAAGGAACAGAGTTGAAATGATCACAACAGTCCTGAGATCCATAACAGTGTCAATGTGCAATAAGTGGAGAAAGAAGGCAGACGGGAGGACAGCAGACGACACAAATCAGATCAAGACACCAACAACAGAAAAACTGATGTGAAAGGAAATGATGCAGAACTCTCAAACTCCTCTACTAACCTACCCTCCCTCCCCCTTCTCCATACTGTGAATCACTTCATCCCCAGCATGTTGCTGCTGCTCGTGCTTGTGCAAAAGTGCAGATTTCCTCCCTTCAAAGCAAGCTGAGTGAAGAAAGGCAGAAAGGGGTGGGGAAAGTAATATGATAAGAAGTGAGGAAGAAGGAAGAGGTAGGAGGGGAGGAGGTGAAGGGAAGAGTTACATACATGACTATATTCTTTTTTTTTTCAGCAACTCTGAGTCACAAGTCTCTGCCAACTGTGGGTCCAACTTTACAGTAAAAATAAATGAGTTTTTGACCGGCTTTTCTCTCGCTCGCTCTCTCTGGCAGTTTGACGAGCAGTAGCTTGAAGTTTAAAAAAGAGGCACAAGGCTGAAATGAAATTCATCCACCAACTTGTGGCAACAGCAGAATTTCATGAACACACCAACACATACTAACCCCTCTGAGAGCAGCTGGCTTCTTTCTGTACCCTAACTTTGGGGTCACAAGACCAAAGGATAAACTAAATATCTACATAAGGCAGCAGAAAACAAGATATGACACACACACACATGCATACACACACTCATATATATATATATATATATATATATATATATATATATATATATATATATATATAGAGAGAGAGAGAGAGAGAGAGAGAGAGAGAGAGAGAGAGAGAGAGAGAGAGATAGATAGATAGATAGATAGATAGATAAAAACACACACACACACATATACATATATATATATATATATATATATATATATATATATATATATATATATATATATATATACACACACACATAGATAGATAGACAGACAGATAGATAGATAGATAGATAGATAGATAGATAGATAGATAGATAGATAGATAGATAGATAGATAGATAGATAGATAGATAGATAGATAGATAGATAGATAGATAGATAGATAGATAGATAGATAGATAAAACACACACACACACACACACATAGGAGGTCACCACAGCAGGTGGCTCTCGGTGTTTGAATTGGCAGAGTTTTACACTGGAGGCTCATCCTTATACAACCCCAAAGGGGATTTGTGTCTCCAGCTGGGAAAAAGAAGTAGCCTTTCACTTGCCAAGCAAATATGTAAACTACTACATGGTGGAGCCACATTTAAACTTGGAACAAAAACTAATTGAATGTGTATTTGGTTGATTATTTCTTTGTTGTATCAATGCTTCTTGGGAATAAATTTTATACCGTTGGAAAGCCTGTGTATTTCCCCTTAAATGGAGCCATGTTTGAAAGGAAAATGCATTTGTGGGTTGAGCAGCAGAGTTGAGTATGTGGGTTGTACCCATGAAAAATTTGTCAAATCTTCCCTATCAATGCCAAACAGCTTGACTTACTGCTTGACTCTGTTTTGAAGTTTCTGGAACCCCAGGTGTATCGAAAATCAGGCTCATCATCATTGGAGGGAATTTCAGTGCAGAGCGATATCAAAATGAGATTCTGTAACCAGTGACAATCACATCTCTCCACAGTCTGGGACTGAATTCTATCCTTCCACATGACAGTGCTCATCCCCACAGAGTGGGGTTTATCCAGAATTTGGGAGTGGTGAGGGTGGAATGGTCTGCCTGCAGTTCCGACCTCAACCCCATTGAACACTTGTTGGATCAGGTTGGGCGTGCTGTTTGTGTGAGAGTGACCAACACAGCCACACTGGCTGATCTGTGACAAATGCTGGCATGTTATATAAAGTACTTTGAGTGCTCAAGTAGCATAGAAAAGTGCTATTTAAGAACCAGTCCATTTACCATTTACTATTTGAAGAATGGGAGGTGATTTCACAGCAGTGTGTGACCAAGCTGGTGACCAGCATAAGGAGGAGGTGCCAGGCTGTTGTGGTTGTGTATAGTTCTTCCACATGCTGCTGAGGTCCCTGTTTGTTATGTGAATAAATTGCTAAATTGTCAATGTTTTGTTCCTTCAAACTTTCAATCATCCAATCCAATAAATAACACCAAACAAGCGTCAGTAGCAGAAAAGGCTGTTTGGCATTAGCAGAGAAGATCTGGCAAGATTTTCATGTGCGTGACCTACATACTCAACTCTGCTGCTCAACCCATAAATGCATTTAACTTACAAACGTGGCTCCATTTAAGAGGAAATAAATAGATGTATTGCCAAGAATGATTCTTAAAACTAAGAAAGTTTACAAATATATGTATATGTATATGTATATGTACATAGGCTTTATGAAACACTGAAATATTGAAAGCACTTCTGCTGGAATTGTATTGAGGTTGCTTTTGTCACATGTTAATGCTACTCTGTAAAACAATGACACAAACAAGCATTGCACGATTCTAAACAAGGCTACTTATTATATCAGACTGTCAATAATTAAGATCAACATATGTTTTGGTAAAATCTCCATACAGAACAGCAAGAAAAAAACTCTGACAGAAAGCTGTAATGAACAGTGTGTTTCAGCATCTCCTCTGCTGTCTTAGCCTCAGCGAGGCTGTTTCCATTACTCAGAAACTCAATGAAATGCAAACAAACCAAATTATGAAACAATGCCTACATTTATCATATGTAAATATTTGTATTTGAAAAAAAAAATTTCATCTGTTTCTTGGACGGAGTCTCCTTTTTTTTTGCTAATTACCTCTCTACCCTTGAAAAAAATCCATTCACATGGCACCCTTGTTTATATTAAATATAAATGTGGATATACAACACATTGTTTTGCCAATAAACTAGGGTATCATGTGTCTATTATTGCATCACATGACACAGGTGTAACACACTTGCAAAGTTTTAAAACATCTGCACTTCAACACAGCATCAAATCATCAGTACTGAGTAACACAAAACGAGTTTTGGACAGATCTGTTTTCTTTTGTGCGTAGGTGGAATGTTTCTGTCTCCTCACTTCACACATTAAATAATGCTCCAAAATAAACTCAGTAAAGAACACAAAACAATAAATGTGTGTAGAATACCAATCTTTCAAGAAATAACAATCATAGGTTAGGATAAGGGAATCCCTCGTCTCCATATACACAATTTTGTGCATAATATATTTACAGTATACAATTGTTTTAAGATAAATTAAGATAATTAAATTGCTATAACACAAAAAAGTCACATGCCAACAAAAAAAAGCTACTAAATTTCACACAATATTACCAAATACAGTAACATATATTATCATATTACAATAATACTGGTTATTATAGCAATATCTATTTGTCTTTTGATCATATTGCTGAAGTAGTTCTTTAAAGTTTTCCCCGTGTTGAAGTCAAAGTTCTTCGTTATTAGTAAAAATGTTTGTTTTTTTTAAATACAGTTTTACAGCTGCTCCAGATACAGTCTGATGAGACTGTACGCAGACACTGATGAGTGGGCTGAACAAAGTTTGGCTGCCGAAGTGGAGGTGAGCACTGAGTGGGCCAGCTGCGAGCTGCGGCTCTTTGTGGTAATGAGTGAAAACAACTTTTCTTACGGTCTTGTTTTGCACGTGGAGCTTTTGAAGATTAATTTAGAAATTTAAAATTTGCATTTCTTATAAGTTAAACCAAATGTGTTTCTTTGTTTTCTGTTCCATGTGCCATGTTTCTTTTATAGTTTTCATTTTTTGTCACTGGAATACAAAGATCCAAGAACAGACTAGTACTGATGTACTATGACGCAGTAGTTCAGGCCAGTAAGATGACAAGTTTCCACAAAATACTACTCCATTAGTGGAACCATCTTTGTGCAGAAATTGTGACTAATTGTTGCGTGAATACATACATCATCTCTTGGGTGTGTCACAAACATAAAATATCTTCTTTTCCTGATTCATTTCAGCTTTGACTTCACATGCTGCTTTACTCCATCACCTCCGTCACTCTTGTTTTCCTCATTCTCCGCCTCTGGTTTACGGCGCCGTAGAAATGACAAAAACCCCACAACTTTCAACTCCTACTCCTCTCTGCTCTGCATCTTCTTTCACACGAGGAGGAACCTGCTTTTCTTGAAAGCACCCAGGCCAGGTCAGAATCATTTGAATTTCCCAAATGTCTTTTCATTTTCCCCTCACAAGAGTCAGCTTCACAAACCATTAATCATAACACATACAGTATCTAGCACGAGTCTCTTAAGCAAGCACTGGATCCTGTTTTGAAAGAGGGTATCTGTATTAGCAGTGTATGCAAGAAAATCCAATAACTTCTAGCACCTCAAGGAATTTTAGATGAAAAAGAGGTAAAAAAAAAAAAACTCATCAAATTTATGTCACAGATCACTCAACAATTCCTACAAGTTCTTGTAGAAGTTGCTGAGTGATCATATTATGTTATTGTTAGCTACTTAAGTATACTTACTTTTTCTCTGCAAAGGAATATTTCACACATTAGTTCATCAGATATGTTAAAAAGCTTACATTACTGTGCAAATGTCCTACATCATCATTTCTTTGGATTTTCTTTCAAAAGGCCAGACTTTCTTGCAGTCAACGGTACAGTCTTTCTGAAGGTCTATCAAAGTTTTTCTTTTTTTCCAGCAACTTTTATTATTTTTTACAAGAAAATAGCCAAACTGTAAACATTTCAAAAGAAGTATCAAAGATTCAAGTCTGGCATAACAAACAGAAAAAACAAAGCATAACATAAAACAAATAAAACAAACTCAGGAACAAAGCAAATATCCTCAGCAAAACAAACAAACAAAAAAACAAAACAAAACAAACAATAAAATCAAATAAAATGAAATAAATAAAACTTTTTCAGGTAGCCTGTCGTTTCAACATTGCAATGTGAGACGCATCAATCCAGAACATCAGGGAGAACAAGTCTCCCTACATGATCATAAAAACGATCCCACATTGCACCCAATTTATTCTCTCTGCCCTTTTAACATAAATCTTATTTTCTCCAATTTGGCGAAGTAAAGGACTTCTCTGACCCAGTGGGTAAATGATGGTGGTGATGAAGATTTCCATTTTGCTAGAATTAGGCATCGGGCCAATAAGCAGACAAAGGCTGCGAAAGCTTCTTCCTCAGGAGACAGGTGTGTGTAAGGAGAGGGTACCCCAAATATTGCGATACTAGCAGCAGGCATAACTTGTTTTCCGGCAGTCTCAGTTAGCGAGTCAAATATCTCTCCCCAATATGATCTTAGGTTAGGACAAGACCACATCATGTGAGCATGGGTTGCAGGCGTCAGACCACAGCGGTCACAGGCAGGGTCCACATCTGGAAACATTTTTGACAGCCTAGCCTTCGTTAGGTGTGCACGATGTACTATTTTACACTGAACAAATGCGTGCTTAGCACAAATAGAAGATTCATGCACTTTTCTAAGTGCGTTACTCCACATATCGTCAGTTATCTGCTCATCTAGGTCCTCCTCCCACAGCCTCCTGAGGGGAGTCACCGGAGTCAGATCCAGAGAGTAAATCTGAATATAAATGTGTGAGATCATACCCTTCAAAGATGGGACTGGTCTAAAAAAAAGAGTCTAAAGAAGAACCTGGGGGCTCAACAGGAAAGCAAGGGAATCTGTTATTGACAAAGCTACGAATCTGCAGGTATCTAAAAAAATGTTGCTTTGGGAGGGAAAATTTTTTGGATAATTGTTCAAAGGAAGCAAAGACATTATTTATATATAAATCATTAAATGATCTGATGCCTAAGTTGGACCAAACGGTGAAAGCGCCATCTATTAGAGATGGGGAAAAAATGTGGTTTGATGTTATTGAGGCCTGCAACGAATATGACTGAAGCCCAAAAAAACGTCTGAATTGTTTCCAAATTTTCAAAGATGTCTTAACAATTATATTCTTCGTATACAAGTCAGTGGCAGATTTAATAGGGGAATGAGCCAGAGCCGACAAAGATACTGGTCGGCAAGTGTTGGCCTCCATTGATAGCCAAATTGGGATGGAAGCACTGTCAAAGTTTTTCTTTGGACACTGGCTGCCTTTTCACTCATTTTCTGACATTTTCAGAATTTTTATTGTTTGTTTGCTGAGCTGCTTTACATTCATGCATAAAAGAAAAGGAACCTAACTGGGGGGGGGGCAGTGTTGTGTTTACACATAACAGACAACTTCGCAAAGAACCAATTATAAAATGCATCTTTAGGCACGTTGTTACTAGCAGCCTGTTGCAAATGAATAATTTCATTTAGCAGAATCTATGAAAAATTTTGAAGATGAAATTGTATTTTCACACCAACAAAGTGACTCCCAAAGAGCTCTTGGCTGAAAACTTGGTATATCTTGGCATAGTGTGCAGTGTAGCCTTAAAACCTTTGAGGAAACTCATCTCAAGTTTCACTGTTGTCATGGTATAGATCAGCTGGTTGGTTTCAGTGATGGTTGCAATAGGGATTGTCTTTAGTGCTGCAGATACAGATGTAGATATTAATTTTCTGCTGTTTATCCTGGGCCAGGTTGCGGAGGCAGCAGCCTAAGCAGAGTAACCCAGATCTCCCTTTCCCCAGCCACCTCCTCAGGCTTATCCTCTTAGTAGGACATGCCTGGAACATCTGACCCAAGAGGCATCCTAGTAAGATGACCAAACCACCTCAACTGGTTCCTCTTTATGTGGAGGAGGAGCTGCTCTATGCTGAAGCCCTCCCGAATGACTGCACCCCAGTCATTTCAGTTCAATTCAAATAAATTAAATTAAATTTTATTTATATAGCACCAATCACAACAAACAGTCACCCCAAGGTGCTTTATATTGTAGATAAAAACCCTACAATAATTATAGAAATAACCCAACAATCAAAACAACCCCCTATGAGTAAGCACTTGGCAACAATGGGAAGGAAAAAAACTCCCTTCTAATAGGAAGAAACCTCCAGCAGAACCAGGTTCAGGGAGGGACAGTCATCTGCTGTGACCAGCTGGGGCTGAGGGGGAGAGAGACAGGACAAGAGACATGCTATGTCTTTTGCCCAGCAGCCTAGGCCTATAGCAGCATAACTAAGGGATGGTTCAGGGTCACCTGACCCATGCTGTTCATTTCTTCTGATCCTCCTTGAGATGGTTCTCCTCCTTCATTGGAGTCCAGCTGTGTTTAATTAAATTGATTGGACTTGATTAGGAAAGGCACACACCTGTCTATATAAGAGCTCACAGCTCACAGTGCTGTCAGAGCAAATGAGAATCATGAGGTCAAAGGAACTGCCCAAGGAGCTCAGAGACAGAATTGTGGCAAGGCACAGATCTGGCCAAGGTTACAAAAGAATTTCTGCAGCACTCAAGGTTCCTAAGAGCACAGTGGCCTCCATAATCCTTAAATGGAAGAGGTTTGGGACAACCAGAACTCTTCCTAGACCTGACCGTCCAGCCAAACTGAGCAATCGTGGGAGAAGAGCCTTGGTGAGAGAGGTAAAGAAGAACCCAAAGATCATTGTGGCTGAGCTCCAGAGATGCAGTAGGGGGATGGGAGAAGTCCTTACAAAGTCAACTATCACTGCAGCCTTCCACCAGTCGGGCTTTATGGCAGAGTGGCCCGACGGAAGACTCTCCTCAGTGCAAGACATATGAAAGCCCGCACAGAGTTTACCAAAAAACACATAAAGGACTCCCAGACAATGAGAAATAAGATTCTCTGGTCTGATGAGATGAAGATTGAACGTTTTAGCATTAATTCTAAGCTGTATGTGTGGAGAAAACCAGGCACTGCTCATCACCTGCCCAATACAATCCCAACAGTGAAACATGGTGGTGGCAGCATCATGCTATGGGGGTGTTTGTCAGCTGCAGGGACAGGACGACTGGTTGCAATTGAAGGAAAGATGAATGCGGGCAAGTAGAAAGAGATCCTGGAAGAAAACCTCTTCCAGAGTGCTCAGGACCTCAGACTGGGCCGAAGGTTCACCTTCCAACAAGACAATGACCCTCAGCACACAGCTAAAATAACAAAGGAGTGGCTTCAGAATAACTCTGTGACCATTCTTGACTGGCCCAGCCAGAGCCCTGACCTAAACCCAACTGAGCATCTCTGGAGAGACCTGAAAATGGCTGTCCACCAACAGTCACCATCCAACCTGACGGAACTGGAGAGGATCTGCAAAGAAGAATGGCAGAGGATCCCCAAATCCAGGTGTTGTTCCATCATTCCCAAGAAGACTCATGGCTGTACTAGCTCAAAAGGGTGCTTCTACTCAATACTGCGCAAAGGGTGTGAATGCTTATGACCATGTGATATTTCAGTTTTTCTTTTAATACATTTGCAAAAATTTCTACATTTCTGTTTTTTTCTGTCAAGATGGGGTGCTGAGTATACATTAATGAGAAATAAAATGAACTTTTTTGATTTTAGCAAATGGCCGCAATGAAACAAAGAGTGAAACATTTAAAGGGGACTGAATACTTTATCTACCCACTGTATACAAAGTATGAGATGATTTTTTTCCCCTTACTTATCCTTATATGTTTTCGCTATTATTTTCCATCTTTTTTAATGGCCAGAAGGGAGCAGCATTGCCACAGTTCACCTATCCCCCCATGTTTGTCTTCTTGGATGGGTGTTCTCTTTAACTGTCAATTTCCCCATTGTTGGGACTAATAAAGGTAAAAAGCAAATAACAAGTAAACATTTTGTCTGTTGTCCCATATGTTCCATTTCTAAAACATATTTCAAATAGATGGATGGATGGATCTAAAATATATTATTAATATTCACACATTGATAATAGTATTAATAATTTGAATAATTATTAAATATAATTCAAATATGAATTTTATTATGTCAAATCTATGACATTGTAACGTTATGATGAGTCATCAGTTATGTTTGACAGGTGGTGTCTATGTTCTCTCTCTAAGCTACTGAATCACGGGCTGCACTTGGTCTTTCACAGGACTACATGCCTGACTGTAGGCTGTATATGAGGACTGACAGCATGAAAGAGTCCCATCAGAAGAGAGATTTGTAAATGTAGCAATAAATTTATGAGTGTTTTTGAATCCATGCAGTGATTTCCACAGAATCATATCATTTACTGTAGTACTGTACTGTACTGTAGTACTGTACTGTACCCTCCCCATCTTTATCTCTGAAAAACTTCTCTGGAATAATCATTTTTACAAAATGAAACTACTGAACTGACCTGTTCATTTTTAATGCATTCCAAGTTTTTGCTGTCATCACATTAAAATACTCTTGTAATTTTCTGATGAGTAATTTATCACTTTCTTTGTATCATGTTTTGATAATATAGTTTGAATGATTAATTTACATTCTGTACAGCATCACCTTTTATTAAAATCTATGCACTGCTTTTCCATGCATAAATTGTGCTACAGAAATAATTCTTTATTCAATATAATTAAATAAATATCCCAATGTGTAACAATAAAGACAATAAAGTAGTTTACTTCAAATCAACTTCAGTTTAATTATTCACAACCGAAAAGAGAAAGAAAACATTTTCTTCTTCAACAATCTACAGTCATCAGTAATGTCATAATTCCTCAAGATCAGAAGTTAAATCAATCTGAATGTTGTTTCCCTCAGAATAATATTAATGCTAGACTATATTAAGACATCTGCCTTGTGCTTTTTCTAAAACACTGTAAAACTATTATTATTGTCATTCTTTCTAGGGACATTATAGTCCTCAGGACAAAGCCACTACCCTCATCCATGTCTTTATTGGATATGAGTGCTAGTCATGCTCAGAGTATTGCAGCATCTCTGTGAAGTAGTCGCCTACTTGTGTTGACTTAAAACCAGCTGAAACCAGTGAGAGGTCTGCTCCGTATATGTAATGAGTGAAAGGTAAGACTCCACTGAAGCACAGGTGGATGATGGTGGATGATGTCAGCACCAGGAAAGGTGCAGCATCAGGACATCAGCTTGGATCTAACCAGTGTCAGTCTGTCAGCTGGCACCACTGTGTGGAGGTCTGAGGTACTGAGAACAGAATTCAGGTGAAGCTTAGACCATCATCTGTCTGTCTGACCAGCCCATGCTTGCTTGTGACTAGTAAGGCACCCTTTATAAAAGAGTCACAAATTGTGCCCAATGTTGAAATAATGATGAATATTTGATTTTAATGCTTATATATTGGCTATAATCAAGCTTTTAATGCATACATAGTTGGGAATCACAGTAAAATCAGCAAAAAGAAAAAAGAATTAATGCCCCATTACAACTACTACTGTCATTAAACTGTTTAGTGTTGGTTTATCCAGATGTCAACAGCTGGAGTGCGTTTGCAGTCACTGCCCTTAGAGTACATTATTCCACACAGAACCACAGACGATCTTTTTCTTTAGTTTTCTTTCACATAAAGATTTTGATTTGCTCTATAAAGATCATCAGCATGGTGACCAAGCTGTTTATAAAGAGGGCCTTACTAGAGGTGTTAACTTTGTAATACAAAATAATTACCAGTAGGTTAGTGCCCTGTCGCACGTACACCAACAGTCAACATGTTTTCTTTTCTAAACTTTTCCAGCACAGGGCAGGCCACCTTGTCAGAATTACACTCCAACAACTGCATAAAGCAGACCATGCCTGTGACTGAAAGCATCTCCAGTGCTTTCTAAGTGCAGCCAGTCTATCAGTCATCCATGACACCTTCTGCTTAATTAAAGTCTCTTCTTACTGTTCTGACAGACGAGTGAATCAATACATCATTCCAAAGTTTTTTCTTTTGCTGCCACCAAACTTTAGACGATGTTTGGTGGAGCCATTTCTGCCGGTAAGAATCAGAGAAATGTCAGCCACAGACTGTCCTCGTCGATGGACAGGCTCTTTCCGATTGGGAAGTTGTTTTTGCACTAGTGGAACCACGGCTTGTTGCTCTCACAACAGTTTTCAGGACAAAAAGATATGCTTTAATCTCATATTCACCTGGTTAAATAAAGGCTAAATTAAAGAATCTTTTTTTTATTATTATTTCTGCCTCTGCAAACACAAATGCACCTCTGTATGACTGAAGTGTACAGTGACTGGTCCAGAATTTAGGCGTGTACGCTGACTGAACACAGCGCCTGTTACTGCCATTTGAAAAGCCTTTATAAACTCGATAAAAAGTTAGCCGTCTTAGCAACAGCTCTTAAATCAGGACGAATGAACGCAGTGATCCTTGACGTCTGCAGTAATGTCAGCTGACATCTGATGCAGCGTGCATCACACTGGTTACTACTGTCTGACAGACCAAAACACAACACATGTCCCAGCATTAGCTACTCTGGTTGCACTGCACTAATAGGCTATCATGAGCAGACATAACATCTTGCAGTCTGAACCGTACAGAACAGAAGCGAGGCTGTCTCGAGGTCACTGTCTGAGTCTACAAGTCCTGACTATAGCTGTGAGACAGCTTGATGTGGCTTGATCAACAATTGCATCTCTATTAAATAATCCAGTGGGTTCAAATTTCTTCAAAAAACAAAAAAAAACAAGCTCATAAATCTTTGAGACATGCAGTGTAATAAATATGAAATGCTGCAGCAGTTGTGTTTTCTGCATACTGCTCTCCCTTCAGTGGCACACTCACTAACTGCTACACACATGGCATTTTTTTTTTTTTTACCTCTTTAAGGTCGTTTAATCATTTAATGACCTCCACTCTGGGCTCCCTTCACTGATCCACTTTTCTGACGCGTTAACAGCAGTACAGCATTTCTGAGTCCAGGACCGCTTTGGATTCAATTCAATCACATCAAAGTATGCAAGGAACAGCTCGTCACTTAAAGAAATATTTTGATATTTTTAAACATTTGTCTGTCACAATGTTGGCACTTACGTTAAAACACACACACACACACACACACACACACACACACACACCTTCTAACTTTCCTTCAACACCCCCACTTCATGGATGATGATCTGGGATTGCTACGGCAGCACCAAAACTGTTTTTAAGCCAGTGAAGAGACCAAAAAAGTGGAAATGTGATCAAGAAGAATGAAGATTTAAAAATTTCAAGTCTTTTTCTAGTTTGGTAGGTTTTCCAGTGTAAGAGAAATTTAGAGAATTTTTTGGTTTGTTTTTCCACATCACTGCAATTCACAATAATTGAACTGATTTGACTGACACAAAACTGATCATCAATTTGGATATTTTTTTCACCCTAGACTACACACAGCTCCTTCTAGTGTACTGTGTTTTTGCTGGTTTGAACTGAAGAGAAACCATTTTCTTCTGGGAGTCATTGTCAAGTATCAGTTTATGTTCAACATGCAAATATGGAGAGGAGGAAGAGTGACAGACAGGAGGCAAGAAAGGAAGAAGAAAGGAGGGAACAGAGGCTTAAAATAGTCTGATGGTGTGGTGTGTGAACGACAGTAATTCCAGCAGGCATTGGTGTCTCAAGATATGTTGTTACCACGGGACTACATCACTTCAAATTCCACCTAATTTGTTTGCTCTCAGCAAGCAAAAGTTAAACTGTGGAGACCTTTGACCCTCACTTTTTCACCACTGACCAGCAAAAGAAGTCTAAAGAGTGCTAAAAAGAGAAAGCTTACTGGCTGAGTGTCACATCTCCTTTTACTCGTCCCTTTGTTTCAGCTTCTCCACAAGAACCGTTTGTTATGAGGAACTTCTTCTCCTGTTAGTGACCATTCTGACAAGTGTTTCCCTCCCTTGTTTCATTGTATTTAAAAATTGAAACAATGAAGAACCCTGAAAACAGTGTGCCGTAAATCAGAACAAACCAAACTGTCTAGTGTGTTAGCGACTAGCTCTCCAGCTAGTAGTACACAAACTAGCCCTAGCTAGGTTTCACATTTACCAGTAAGAATTGAGGATTTTCTCCAGTCTGGGCATTTCTTCTCAGTGTGTTTTAATCAGGGATGGAAAGAGGACAGATGCTGACACAGCTGCAGCTAGGGATGTCACCAGAACCAATACTTCAATACCAAAATTATGAAAATGCAACAGTATTTCTCTTTTAGTCCTGTAGGCACCACAGACAGCACGTTAAGCGAGGCTGCAATTCTTCCCAAACTCAAAGGGGCAGCATATGCCTTCAAGTGTTCTAGTCTATCCTTACCAAGCTGCAGATGAGGGGCACCCACAAACACGGGAGGATGGCTCCCCTCAGCTTCCTCATAAGAAAGGCAGTAGGAGTCGTGTCTGGAAGTAGTTTGAATTGTAATCCTGAAATACACATTACCATAACATTCTGTTCAATTCAATTTTATTTATATATAACTAAATCACAATAACAGTCACCTCCAGGTGCTTTATATTATAAAGATCCTGCAATAATACAGAGAAAACAAGGGCCTGCAGTTGTGAAATCACCCACAGGCTAAACTGTTTGCAATGGCTAACATTATATAAATCCTTAAGCTAACATAACGAATACTGTACCTCGTAACATCAGCAGGTTACTCAGCAACCATCTGTGTCCTCTCAACAAAATATAATGTTAACATTTGACTGTCTGCCCCCACGGAAGTGATTTTAAATGACTTTTTAGTGAAGGAGTTTATGTCTAAGCACACGCAATAATCATTTGGTTTTTTGTTATTTTACTTAAGTGTCAAATTGGGTATCTCGAACTTACTGGCACTGGTATTGACTATTAAATTTATAGTATTGTGACATCAATAGCTGCAGTTATCTTCCTCTGTCAAAAACTAACAAAAAGAAGAGCACTGTCATCACCAGGAGTTTCTTTGGTTGAAGAAAACAAAGTGTGGCTGCATTCACGTTCACCTGCCACTGGAAGAGCTGAATATCCGGGCAGCTACAGCTAAGAATATGGCAACCTCTAAACCCTGCACCCTGCATTAATGTAAGAACCATACTGTATGCCAGCCTTTCACGTCTCCATTTTAATCACAATTTTTTTAGCCCAGAGGTCATAAAATCAGAACATAAAGCTTCCACGTCTTGTCAGTGCAGACTGTGCTCACAAACAACAATGTGAACCAGACAGACCATGTCAGACAGGTATTAGACACTGTTACAAAGTGGGGTTTTTTCTCCATGTATTTGTCATAAGGGGGAGTGCACTTGTGTGTATAAGAACTTTTTGATTGCCAAAGAGCAACACACACACACACACTTGAGATGGAAGAGGAGGAAGGAGGGAACGATGTGCAGAAGGAAGGAAGTGAGTGTATGAAGGTTCAGAGACAAGTGAACACTTAAACACAAACGCAACAACCTGAGACCAGAGTGGGGGGAGTTGGTAGGTTGAAGAGTGACAAAGGAAGGAAAAAGAAAGAAATAGAGACAGACTGATTTTGAGAGAGAGAGAAATAGTGCAACAAAGTAAAGCAAGAGACCTCTTGAGTCTGGGAGCATTAGAGAAAGAAAGGAGAGAGGAGGACTGGGAATTGTGGGAAGAAGAGTGGGAGTGAGGGAAGAGAAAATGGTGAAACAGCAAAGAAGGAAAGATTTCAGAAGAACAGAGACAGTGGAGCAGTAGTGCTTTCAGGAGTATGGCTGTGGAACGCCGTATCCTGGTCTGTAGATGGGTCTCCCTGTTGTTGACTGAGAATTGGAATAGGCAGGCCCAGATGGGTAGCTGTATCCCCCGTAGCTGTAGGACGCTGGGTAGGGTGCAGGGCCACTCTGCGTGTGGCTAGGGGTGTACTGGCCAAAAGCTGAGCCCGGATGTGGTGAAGGAAAGGAGGGCTGGGCCGGGTAAGGACAGGTGGCTGAAACTGGAGGCCCAAAAGGGGGGCTAGGGCCAGAGTAGCTTCCTGCTGGAGGGAAAGGTGAATTGGGACCTGGGTAAGGAGTGAACTGTGATGGGGCATTGGCTGGGACAGAACCTGCTGCTGCCACTACAGGAGGAGGATTGGGGGTGGAAACAGGATATGGGCTGTAGGGGAGCCCAGAGGAGGCCCCTGTAGTAGATGAGGAGACGGGCTGAGAGGCGTTCTGGTAGCTGGAGGACTGAGGTTTGGAGCTCGGCTGCTGTTGATTTGTCGTCGTCGGTGTTGGTGTCTGTTGATTCCATGGTGACATTGTGGTGGCAGAGTCCTCACTCTGGCATGCTGATGATGTCATGGTGGTTGGATTGCCCTCACTCCTCTGTCGCAGGATTTCCTGCAGTTTCTCTATCCGTACGCGTCTTTTGTGAGCGAGTGAGCGTAGGGAGAGGAAGCGGTCGAGGAAGGAGTCCAGCGGAAGAGAGCCCTCCAGAAACTCATCTGCTAGAGCCTGCAAAGAAAGACAAATGAGTGATGGCTATTGCTGAGCCAGTCCATTCTCAGATATGGCCTGCTATTTCCCATGAGGAGCAACCTGCTGTGTGTCCATTGTTCCACAACCTGCCCACTCATGTTGCACATCTAAAGTACATTAAGCTTCAAGAGAAACTAGGGGCTGTGTGCTGTTTATTTGTGTGTGTCAATGTGGTGGCATCCTGACAGAAATGTAAAACACTGCCTCAGATTCACAAACCTTTCAAGGAACATGCATTTAATCCCACACCAGTGTAAAGGACCTTCAGACTACATGTCATAAAAACCTACCCTAGTGCCCAGTCTTTTCATCTAGCTGGCTCCTGCTAGATGGATGGTGGGTTTTTTTTGGTCAAGCCTTTGAATTGCTTGGACTCCCATAATAATCAAATCCTTCTACTTGGAGCAATCATCAAGTGTCCATAATCCATTTCCAGCTTGTTTTGGTCTTTAATTGAGTTTTCTGAGGAATAATATAAATACTGAAAAACACAATCTCTACCACAAGTGATCATATGGGGAGTTCCCAATATACAGTGTTCATAAAGCATGCACAGGAAAATGAGCTTTTCAAACAACTTAAGCTTAATTTCAACTCTATTTGACTTTTCTAAGAAAACATCAAATAGATTGAACAAAAGAATCAAACTTCAATGTGTGATGTGACTGAAACATTACAGCTTTCTACCACCTTACCACAAACATTTCCTTAACTTGCTTAAAGGCTGCCAATCAGTGTACCTGAGTGGTGATAAGGAGGAGGAGCATGGTTTACATCACACACAATCATCAGGTAAATATCAGATAAATGGTAGAGTAAGGCCTAGATTATACTCTGTTGCAGACACGGACAGCTGAAGACCAGATGGCTGAATAGTCATTCCTGTTATGCTGTTTATGTCCACTTGAAGTCCGGCACCTGGGGCAGATGTGTAGTTGGTGCAATGTAAATCTTCTGCAGATGAGTTCATGTTTTCACAAAAAAACAGTAGGCACATGAACATCCACATGAACTCACTGTCTGATGAAGACAGTGAGTTCATGAGCGAACCTGAATGGACCCTAGTAGAGTTGCTGATGTGGTACAATGAAGTATAATCCCATCTTAAAAACAGTCATCCATCCATCCTCTGCGGCTTATCCAGGACCGGCTAAGAAGACAACAGTCAAATTAGAGATGCCCAGACCTCCCTCCAGCTCTTCCACAGGGACAACAGGGCATTCCCAAGCCAGCTATGAGACATAATCTCTCCAGTGTGTCCTGGATCTGCCCCAGGGTTTCCTCCCAGTGGGACATCCCTGAAAAACTTCACCTAGGAGGGACCCAGGGGGTATTCTAATCAGATGCCTGAACCACCTCAACTGGCTCCTTTCGATGTGGAGAAGTCAGTGAAAGCTGAAGGCAATCACTTTATGAAGCCAGCACAACCACATCATCCACCAAAAACAGAGACAAGGTGTCAGAATGTGACACCTTCACCTAGAAATTCTGTCCATAAACAGAATTTCTGTTCATAAATTTTATGAACGTAATTATGAACAGAGTCGGTAAAAGGGCAGACCTTGGGGAGTCCAACACCCACTGGAAATGAGTCCAACTTATTGCTGGAAACGTAAACCAAGCTTTCACTGTGGTTGTACAAGGACAAAACACACATAGACCGGTAGTCAAATTCATACACACCCTTGAATGTGCTCAAGAGGATAAAAGGCTGGTTCAGTGTTCTGCAACCCAGAATAGACCTTCCTTGGAAAGCTGAGACAGTGCACCAAAGGCACCATGTGGATGGCAATATCTATTGTTCCAAAACCTGTATTTACTATTCAGCATTAATAGGCTTCTCACTGATAAGCAAATTAACCATACCATGTGCATTAATGGGACACCCAACACCATTGAATAATGATATCAAGCCAGATGGTCAGTCTACTCTATATCACAGAGAAAAATAATTTCACATTTCAATTAGTCAGACCACAGGACAGTTTTTCCACTTTACCTGAACAGTTGCTTTTTCCTCAAATTAATGACTCCTTAACTGAGGATGTTGACCCATACAAAATTGTTGGAGCCACATTAAAGCACCATCACATCTATGTATCAGCATATTATGCACCTACAGCAGGTTTGACATTTGAAAACTGACCTCTGATTCTGCTTCTGTCTTGCTGCCCTCTGTCTGTAGTCTTGAGAACAACGCTTCTGGAGACACCTGACCTGCCATCCCATCTGAGGAGAGCGAGAGTTCGGTAGAAAGACAAAATATCATTATGAGAGTGTCAAAGAAGACCAAAAATGTACATGAACATCCCAGCAGAGCACAGAAAAACTGCTACTGTTCATCTGGGCCATAAAAATGTTAAATGTTTAGATTGATGAGAGCTGTGGAGTGAGATTATTATAATGGTGAGTGAGTAAAAAAGCAGACAACCCACGATGAGAGGTGTTTCCCACACATAGTATTTACCTGAGGGCCAGTTACAGACTTAAGTCCATGATTTGTTGGACAGTCATCGTTTTTGTAGATCTGCCTCCTTACACCAAGACAGTGGTATTTCAATCAAACAATCAATTATAAGTTATTGAAATTTAGGCTTTCAGCTTTTGTTCAAACAGGATTTATAAAAATGCAGATTCTTAAATTTCACACACAAAACCACAATTTATACACAGTGCGCCATTTTCAGAGGCTCCAAAAAACCCACTGCAGTGGTGTACAGATACAATACTACAAAAACTGTATAAATGTCCAGCAATATTATAGAGCCAACTGTATTAACTGTCATCTAACCATTCAGTACTGTGCTCTTGAGCCACCCCTCATTTACTTATATTCTGCTTCCAAGGCTCCAGTTTCTTGTAGTTTTTTAAAGTGATCTTGAACAACAGTTCTCCAGGCTTCTAAAAGAGTTCACTGCTAACCAGTTAAACCAGCCCTACCATCTGGTATTTTGCTACTTCTGGGCCCAGTTGCTGTTGTGAGCATTGCCATTAAGCTGCATAGGGACACACGTTTCACTGTGGATGGGGCTCAGGCAGCTCCTCCAGCAAAGCAAGTCAAGAGTTACTCAAGGCTAGAAGGCCTTTTACCTGAAAACTATATGATAAGTCCAGCTCAAACAGGTTTAAAGGCCAAAAGCAGCAAAGTAAAAAAGAAAATGTATTTAGGTAAATGTTGGATTCCCTTCTTCAAAGCCAAATGTACACACATAAAGAGAATCCACAGAAACCACTAAATCTCTTGTTTGTGCTTAACCGCACTGTCTCGAGTTCTTACCTTGCTGTGGCGCCATAGTGGAGTGTGACAAGTGTTGCATGACATTACTGCATCACAGTCAACCACACCAAGGAGTGATGATTATTTCACATTTATATCAGTTTTAAATTCCCCAATGAATCTTCTCTTCTAAGGAATGACTCAAAGTGGCAAATACACTGAGGTCCATAAATATCTGGACAATGACTTTTGTCAATTTAGCTATTTATACCACTATTAGTACAGGAGATAACTGAAACAATCTTTCAAAATTGGACAAAAGCACCAAAATTTGCATATTTTTGGGCACCAGAGTGGCTCAGTGGGTGAGCAGGTGTCATGTATACCACATGGCGACCCGGATTTTGTCTGACCCATGACCATTTGCTGCGTCTCTTCCCCTCTCTCTCTCTCTCCCCCCACTGTAAACTATCAAAAAGAGGCCAAAACAACTCTTGATATTTATGCTTTTGACTTTAAGGAAGCTAAATTTATATATTAAAAATTTCTTCAGTGATTGGTTGTTTCAATAAAAAAAAACAAATACTGTTGCTCCAATAAGCACAACGACAATTACAGCTGCACAGTATCGTGCAGGTCGAGTAATTACCCTTTTACCCAATTCAAAAAACTATGACGCATACAACGAAGTTCAGACATTTAACATTCCTTTGGTTCCAATTAATTCATGTGTAATTAAATGATTTTATGCATTCAAATGCATAAAGACTCCTTTACCTCATGCTAGCATACCCTGTCATTTCTTTAAAACAGGCTAACAAAAAATGACAACCATTTACAGTCACACAAAATGCCACTTTAGAATCAACCTAAACCTGACAAGCAGGTTTTTCAACCTTAGAACCTTCTTTCTAAGAGGTGGCTGATGCACCACTGCACTGCCAAGCTGTTTGTTACATTGGCTGTAATTCTAACTAACTACACTATCAGTGTGTTTTATCAAAAAAGTAATCAAGAGTATATGTTCCAGTTTTGGTGTCTCTATCCACCTGTGAACAATTTCCCTGTAATGGTGAGTCATCTGCTGCACTACACTGAACTTTAAATCAAACAATCCAGATGTGATTGAAGTGCAGACTTTCAGCTTTAATTCAAGAGGTTTAACTAAATTAATTAAATGTTTACCATTTCTCAGAGGTTCAAAAGGTAATTGAAAAAACTAGTTTACATATAAGGAGTGTTTTTAATACTTGGATGAAAATCATTTGCAACCAATGACATCTGAAAGTGTAGAACCCATGGACATCGCCAAATTATGCGTTGTAACTAGTAATTATTTTAAAATTCTGTTTTATTTATGCAGCAGCAATTCACAACAACAGTCACCTAAAGACGCTTAGAGCTGTTGGTTCTTTTTGACAATCAGCATGGCTTTTCTGTGTTTAATAAAGCAATATCTATTGTCTGAACACTGATTAATCAGTATGATGGAAACTTTCAGTTTTTGATAAACTGCAGGAAGGACAGTAGCAGTCATTAGTTAAAGGTTTAGTTAACTCTTCCGTTCCCCCTACCTTTCAGGGAGCAGTGTTGTCTATAGGTTTCTCTGACTGCCTCTAGTTGAGAATATCTCTCCACCAGCACCTCCTTCTGTGACTCCAAACGAGGTTTTATATCCAGGTTTTGTTCAGCCAGGCTGCGATTTGATGCCAAAGCCATCTCTCTCTCCAGCTGGATGTTCTGGATCTGAAACAGAGAAAGATAGGCAATACACAACAGCATGTAATGCAATGGGAATCATAATTTTTGTTTTTGCTATGCAAATATTCTGAGGGGTGTAGAGATGGGTATCAAACCTACACTACATTGCCAAAAATATTAGCTCGTCTGCCGTCGCATACATATGAACTTGAGTCGCATCCCATTCTGAATCCATAGGGTTTAATATTATGTGGGCCCAGCCTTTGCAGCTATAACAGCTTCAACTCTTCCGGGAAGGCTTTCCACAAGGTTTAGGAGTGTTCATGGAAAGTTTTGATCATTCTTCCAGAAGCACATTTATGAGGTCAGATACTGATGCTGGACAGGAAGGCCTGGCTTACAGTCTCTGCTCTAATCAAACCCAATAGTGCTCTGTCAGTTTTAGGTCAGGACTCTGTGCAGGCCAGTCATTTTCTTCCACACCAAACTAGCTCATCCATGTCTTTATGGACCTGCTTTGCGCACTGGTGCGCAGTCATGTTGGAACAGGAAGGGGTCATCCCCAAACTGTTCCCACAAAGTTGGGAGCATGAAATTGTCCAAAATGTTCTAGTATGCTGAAGCATTAAGAGTTCCCTTCACTGGAACTAAGGGGCAGAGCCCAACTCCTGAAAAACACCCCCTCCACCAAACTTTAGACTTGTCTGACTGCATTGTGCCAAGTACTGTTCTCCTGGCAACAGCCAATCCCAGATTCATCCATTGGATGGACAACCGTGGTTCGTCACTCTAGAGAAGACACCACCACTGCTCTAGAGTTCAGTGGTGGTGTGTTTTACACCACTGTATGCAAGGCTTTGCATTGCGCTTGGTGATATAAGGCTTGCATGCAGCTGCTCAGCCATGGAAACCCATTCCATGAAGCTCTCTATGCACTGTTCTTGAGCCAAATGAAGTTTGGTGGTGTGGAGCGACCAACTCCGCAGAAAGCTGGCAACCTCTGTGCACTATACATTTTAGCTATGCCTAAGTGCTTTCTATCTAACATTCACACACTGATGAATGCATTGGAAATAACTTGGAGTTCAGTATCTTGCCCAAGGATACTTTGGCATGCAGCCTGGGATTGAACCACCAACCTTCCAATTGGTAGATGACCTACTCTTCCACCTGAGCCACAGCCACCCCACTGATTGTAATCTATGCCCCATGTGGCACACAGATTATAATCAATCAGAGAGAACAGAACAAAAGTCTGTGACCATCTAAAGAAGAGCTTTGAATGTTCTTCAAGAAGCCTGGAGAACTATTCATGAAGACTGCATAAAGAAATTACAGAAAGCTGCCCCAGAGAGTTCAGGCTGTGTAATAAAAATGATCATACCCAATATTGATTTTCAAACTTGTTGGAACTGCACAGACTCTGTTTTGCCTAATATATAGTAGATACAATATGGTAAAAAATAAAGAAATAAGGAATGGCTCGAGACTTTTGCACAGTAGTGTACTACTTCCTCTCACAGTTGACTGTACTGTCTCCATTCCTGTTCACATTATACACCTCTCTCTTTCAGTACCACTTTAGGTCATGGCACCTACAGAAATATATCCTGGTTGGAAGTATTAGTGATGGGCAGGAGGAGAAGCACAGCTTGCTCATGGATGATTCTGCAGAGTGGTCTGGGAAAAATCTTCTGCTTCTGAATGAGAATAAGACCTCAGAGATGATGATCGACTTCAGAAGGAAGAGCAAAGCTATATGGCAGGTGTCTGTCCTGGGACTGCTGATGTGTTGGAGGAATACAAGTACCTGGATGTCCACAGAAACAACAAGCTGAACTGGAAGAGCAGCACAGAGGTTGTATACCAGACAGGGATGAGCAGGCTCTTGTTCCTTATGGAAACTGAGATCCTTCAAAATACGTAGCAAAATGTTGGAGATTTTTTGTCACTCGGTTGTGGCAAGCCCAGTGGATTTTGCTGTGATCTGCTGGGTGAGCAGGCATCAGAGCAGACTGATTAAACTGATCAGGAAGGCTGACTCTGTGTTTGGCTGAAGGGTGGTCACTTTTGAAGGTTTGGTGGAGAAGAGATCACTGAACCAACTGTTATCGATCATGGATAATAATGACCACCCTCTGCACCACTTACTGAACAGCAGCAGAGCATTTTTTTTTTCCTAACAGACTAATTCAGCTGTGTTGCTACAAGGACAGATACAGAAAAATCTTTGTACCATATGTGATCACATGTCTGGCAGATAATACATTTTATTTTTATTATTTCATCATCTCTTCAACTGCTGTAGGGACCAAATATAATATTTTTAAATGAATTCAGCTGAGTTGTTTATCTCCTTTTACAACTTGTATAACAGTTGGATCATATTTTTGACATATTTATTAAAAAATACAGAAACGATTCCCTTTGTAACCTGTTCATGCAAATGTAGTGCTATGTTTTCAGTTGCCTTTGATAGACAGAGAGTATTAAGATGGAGTATGTTCCATACTTTCAGAAAAAAATTTAGTATTTCAGATTTTTTTTCCAGAGTGTGGAGCTTTTAAGCAAGCAGTGTGATGTAATTTTGTCACATGACACATCAAGCGATGGCACACAACAGAAGGAGGAAGGGCTTTGACAGGAACTGCCTGGGTACTATTAAAGTATTAAACCAAGCTTACTTCAGGGCTCCTCTGTGGTCACAGAGACAGAGGGAAATCCTTACTCATTCACTTCTAAGACAATTATATTAAAATTATAAACTTCATAAATATCCTGGAATTATTGAACATTGTTTTCCAAAGCCTTCCCACTGACTGAGTCATTTTTTCCAATGAGCTAATCTAAACATGGCAGAAAGGCCATAACAGTTTGAGATTTAAAGTAGAAATCAACTATATGTTTATTACAATGCCACTTAATGAAATCTCCGACTTCTCCCAAATGGAATTTGAATAAGCCTTTCAAACAAGGTTAAGAAAAGTGAAGCACCAGTTTTACCTCGTCAGACTCCAGAGCCATGGATTCCACCCTCTCTGGGTTGTCCAGGAGCTCCTGCAGCTCTGATTGGCTGAGGTCCTGAAGCTTCTCCATTTGATTTGCCAGGATGGCTGTCCATCATAAAAGAATCAAGAAATAAAAGTTAAAAAAAAATAGATACAGAAAGTTGACAAAAAGTGGCCCCGCTCTTTAATCCTCTGACAAACCCAAGAGTGCATCCCTATCTGTCCCCCAGGGCAAGTCCGGAAATCGGGACAGCACCGACCCCGTCTGTCCTTGCTGCTTCTATGGAAAACCACCCTAATGTAGGTGATATATGAAAAACATGTGCAGTTTTTTTTACTGCAACATGCTACAGGACACACTACCATGCAGTGTTTCATACAGTGTGGCTAACAGCTAGCTAGCATAATAAGCGCACTGTAAGTGACTGCAGGCCCCAAAACAAACCGAGCTGCTCGGCCGGACAGGGAAGCGGGAGAGCTACTGAACATGAACCGGTACTTACGCGACGCTAGCAAACCAGACTCAGTGCGGCGCTGACTGCTGGTGACATCCAACACCACCTATTTATTTCCACTGACAGGCGACGTGTCACGTCCTCAGGATCGGTGATCTGCCCCGTCGGAAAAAAAAAACAGCTGCTTTGTTTCCGACGCACTTTGGCAGGCGAGCTATCTACTGCTAATCGGCCGCCGTCCAACCTCAGCTGACGGTTCAGCGCTGAGCGACACGATGACAACAGTCGCTATGATCGCAATGTCAGGCACTCAGCCACCGTCAACTTCGAAGGAAGACCAGCGATTTGGTGACCAAAACCGGAGCCCAGAACGACACCCCTAGGTGCTGACGACGGCTTTCAAACGACTGTGTATTCCGATGAGGCTTGCTTTGAGAAACAGACGACTGTAGTCGACGAAAATGGTAGAAAGCAGAAGGAATTTCGCTGAAAATAGGAAAGTTTCACTACACACTGACAGAAACCGCCGCCATTTTTGGAAGCCTTCACGAATTGCGGGTGGTGCTCGGACAAAACCCAAATATTCCAAAACAGCACTTGTGAACTTTAACGACATTGGGGTTTGCATTTATATATGTTTTCACATATTTATAATTTCCCGGCACACTTGGGTGTTATTATTTTAACGGTGTCCGTTTTCCCTCTCCTGTCCCCTCTATGGCAGGTAATGGTAGCGTCCAGTGCTCAGCTGATATAAGGGAAACCCCTGTGTGACGGGACTGCGCTTCCGACGCCGCCGTCAGTGGCAAAAACCTGCCGCCCTTCTCTGCGGGAGCCGCCGCACGCCGCAAACGGTTCTCAGGACGAATTCCAGCCGTCTGTCCGTCCGTAGGGATAGACCAAAGACACTTTATGCAGAGACAGAGACCCGGCTTTGATAAAAGCAAGTATTGGGCTGTGGAGGCTGGAATCAATCACATTTGATTGGCCATGGGAATTAATTTACATGTGGTATTTTGTTTTTAAGTGTTATTAATTAATAACTACCAGGCACAGTTTTGTGGGGAGAGTGGGGTAAGATGAGCTGTTTTTACTGTGGTCTTTAAATAAAGCAGCCGTTCAATGAAAGGGTCTAACCTAATTTTAGGAAATTTTCTATGAATTTAAGTAATCATAATGTATATATGAGGAAGGGCTTTAAAATATGGCCCCTTAAAACACACACACAGGCCTTCCTGCCAGCCGACCTAATATAATTTCTTGAATAAAACTCAATAAAGACTGAATTAGAATCAATAAACTCACTGCCACTTTATTAGGTATACCCTGCTACTTTGTTGGCTGCACATCAATGATGCATGACCCTGTCTCACCACATACCAAAAGTGCTCTATTGGATTGAGATCTGCTGACTGTGGAGCCCATTTGAGTATAGAGCTCGGGATCCTGACATCACCAGTGCAATGAATTATGGAACTGTTGTTCACACAAGTCCAAGCTGATAATGGAATAGGCTTGTTTTGCTTGAGCATGGGTAGTGCCTCTCCACTACCCCGCTTCACCCCAATTCACGGTCAACACTGCATGGCTTGGGTAGCAGCTGGAAAAAGGAAAACCATCAACTTCAACATCATTTTAGAAAATTTGTTCATGCAATCAGGGCCTTAACTTACTGATAAGTTATAGTTTTAACACTTTAAACTGCTTATTTATCAAAGTTCACAGTTGCCAAGATACAGGGGGCGGGTCAATCTACTCACATGCTCATCTTACCCCACTCGTACCAGCTGCTGGAGCATGTTTTTACTTTTACAAAGTGTGTATTTTTGATGCAATCATTTGACAATGTTACCATCACTTCGTATTGCAACGTCTATCACTACGACTTTCTTCCTCTATTTGTCCACTACTACAATGTCCGGTTGGTTCGCGTTCACAAGTTTGTCCGTTTGTATCGGGAAGTCCCACAGGATCTTAGCTTGGTCATCCTCGATCACCCATGGGGGCGTATCCCATTTTGATCTCGAGACTTCCAGGTCAAACTTGGTTATGGCATTCCATGTATGTTCTGCCTGCTAGCATCTTGTACCCTTCTGTTATGTGCTGGAATGTCTCCGGGGGGTCTCTGCGCAGCCTCCACCTGGGGTCTTGCCTTGTGTGGTAGACCCCAGCCTCTACTGATCTTGTGCTTAGAGCTTTTCCTGTGCTGCCATGATTAGTGCCTTTGTGCTCTGTCAGTCCAGCTTTATCCAGCCATTGGTAGGATTTTTCAGCCACTTCTTCTATCTGCCGGTGGTACATGCCTTGCTGGAGCAAGTTTGCTCCATTGTGTAACCAGTCTTGTTAATGATCTGGCTGAGGGGGGTTCAGGCCTATGCAGAACAGCAGTGGGGACAGAGCATCTCCTTGGTAAGTCCCACACTTGATGTTGATTTGTGCAATTGGCTTGAAGGTGGCCTCTAGTGTTGTTCTCCACATCCCCACAGATTTATTGAAGAAGGCTCTCGGGGTCCTGTTCATCTTGAACACCTTTAGGCATTCCAGGATCCATATATGAGACATTGAGTCATAGGCTTTCTTGTAATTCATCCAGGCAGTGCACAGGTTGGTCAGTCTGGTCTTATAGTCTCGAGTGACTGCTCTATCTACCAGTAGTTGGGGTTTTGCTGGGTCAGGACTCTCCGGCTTTCAGTCAGCCATTCTGTGTGTGTCTTAGGCTCTAGCAGCTGGTTCATTTGCGCTGCCAGGTGCTCATGGAGTGCAGCTTTAGTCAGTAGGTGTGAATCATGTCAGGGCTTGGTGCTGTCCAACTCTTCATGTGTGATACTTTTTCCTGGATGTCTGCTACTGTGATGTTACTGGAGCCTATTCAGGGAGGTTGCTGTGGTCTATCTTAGATCCACTAGTCACTGAGCATTGGTGTTGTATGTTGCATCCTTCTCACATATGCAATTCCAGTATTACACCTTCTCCAGCCCTGGTGAAGGTTGTTCTCACATTGCTCCCCTGCCACTGAGAGTACACCTTGGATGGTTCAGTGGAGAACATCCAATTTATCCTCCTGGCTTTTGATAATTTTATTCTTAAAATGATGAAATGATGTGTCTTTATCCACAGTCACAATATAATACTGTACACTCCTGCAGAAATAATGAAGTAGGATGAGAAATCTTAGTCAGTGTGCAAGGAATGAAATGTGTCTATTACATGGCAACTTTATTATTAATCTTCTGAAAGGTTATTTGCAACTGATTTTATAAATATTTTACATTTATAAACCAGTACAACAACAGGTCTTTCAGTCATTTATAGTATCAAGTTATTTATTTGCATTTTGAAATTACCACAAGAATATTCATAGGATATTTATTATCATTTCCATATAGTTTACATTTTATTAATACTAAAGAAAATATCCATATAATATCCACTATTTTTAATTAATGATGTTTCATGGGAAAAGTTTATAACTTGCAAATGCCAGACTTTGACAGTACTGTTTGATGTGCTGTCTTTTGAGAAAAGTAATCAGTTTAACATGAACTACTACAGGGAAACAACAGGGAAGAACTGACATCAGTGTGTGATGGTCATGGTCCTCGGCCGTGTGCCCAGCGTTTTGTGTTTTATTCTTGTAGGTTCTGTTTTCACTGAGTTCTGTTATGTTCCTAGTGTGTTTTGGTTTTTGATCATTCATCTTAGTCCTGTCTTGCTATTTGTTGTTTACATTTTGATCTCCTTGTTCCCTTTGACCCCGTCTCCGCTGCGTCTGTGTTCTTGTGTCTGTTTTGTCCTTTTGTCATGTCCCTGGCCTCCTGTGTTATTTTATTCCCAATGTTGTGACTAGTCTGCGTCTCTGTCCCATGTCTGTGTTTCTTTGTCTGTTTCCCCGTGTCTTGATCCCTGTTTAGTTCCCTCTGTGTGCCAGTACTCCTAGGTGTTAAGTCTGCATGTACCATGTTGGGCTACTTCCTGTTTTATTTTGACAGTCTCATGTTCCCTGTACTTTCTATTTAGTTTTGCTTCCCCTGTGTTATTAGTTTCAGTTGTTTCACCTGTTGTTCCCTGCTGTTTCCACTTGCCCTGATTACCAGTTTTTTCTCTGTTCTTTGTTGCATCATCGATGATCCCTCTGCTGTGTGTCACCTTGCCCTTTAGTTGTGTTTAGTTCTGGCACCTGTCCAGCCCAGTTATATGTATTGTTTGTCATTCATCTCAATAAATCACCTTTTAAGTTCAGTTTGCTCGTGAGTCCTGCATTTTGGGGTCTACCTTCACCTGCCAAACAGCATAACATGACAGAGACCTCACAAATGCGCTTCTGGACGAATGGTCAAAAATTCCCATTAACACATAAAGCCTTCCCAGAGGAGCTGAAGCGGTTATAGCTGCAAGTGGTGGGCCAACATCATGTTAAACCCTGTGGATTAAGAATGGGATGTCACTCAAGTTCATATGCGTGGGAAAGCAGACAAGCAAATAGTTTTGGCAATATAGTGTATTTCCAAACACAAACTCTCACAAGCACTGAATCAAAATTTTAAAATATGTTGAAATGTGATATTGAAACAGTCAAGATAACATGGAAGTAACTAATTTTCCTTCTCTTTCTCTCACTGTCCCCATTATTATTAGGCTGAGTGAAGGCGCACCTGCAATTTAGTTGCAGGACGGCGTTTCCCTCAGCATAAAGTGTGGATTAACTCAGGTGGTTCGGATCAGGTTTTGCAACAGCTACAGTAGGCTGCATGTCTGTTACTGTTGGTTCTGTTACCTTAAACAGTTAGGATTATTGTAGCTTACCCACACTTTTGTTTACAGTGTGGCCAGCTATTAATTTCCACAGGAAACAGCAATATAAGTGTCGACAGCTGCGATACAGCACCCTTTCATTCGGGTGAGTGGCTTTGGAGGCAGTATGCTTATTTAATAGTTGGAAACAGATATACACTAATGTGATCATTTTATTTTTAGGGCTCCATCTCCATCGGTGACTAGTGTTTGACACCTTCTGGCATTCTGACCATATTAAAGTTAAGATTGTATAACCTGCAGCAGCCACCACTGTCTTCTCTGAGAAGAGCTGCTGTCTTTCCTGCAGAGGTTTACCTGCATTGTTTTGTCTACAGTGTTTTACTTACAGTGGTTTGCCTACAGATTGCCTACGATGCATCACTAAACCGTCTGCTGGGGTCCCAGGTGGGCTTCCCATTCAAGTGCCATAGAAAGGGCTGTTCATTCCCTTCATTCCATGAGGGGAATGAACACTAAGTTTAATTATGGAGTTACACAGGGTTCTATGCTTGAACCAATTCTATTTACATTATACCCTATATAACCTTTAAAAAACACAATTATCAAATTCTTTAAACAAGCTTAAAAATATGAACTCAAATAAATGCCCATAGGGCAGCACCTTGTTATTTATTTCCTGTTTATTTTGATGGTCTCTTGTGCTTTGTATTTATTTCTACTCTCCTGGTCTTGTCTTCTGTGATTAGTTCCAGCTATGCTCCCGCCTCTTTCCTGTGCCCTCTTTAACTGCAGATGATGGGGTCCTGTTGACTTCATCAGGTGGTGGCCTCCAGCTTGCACTAGAGAGGTTTGCAGCTGAGTGTAAAGCGAGAGGAATGAGAATCAGCATCTCCAAGTCTGAGGCCATGGCTCTCAGCTGGAAAAGCGTGGAGTGCCCACTCGGGGTCAGGATCGTGTGTGTGTGTGTGTGTCTGTGTGTGTGTATTTATGTTTGTGAAAATAGTTTAAGCTGTGCAAATTAAGTATAATAGTGAGAACCACCAAAAAAGTCAAGCAGATAGAAGTTGTTTTTCTGTACAAATAATATTTTAAATTCAGGACTCAAAGTTTAAGGTCTAACATGATTGTTAACTAAGCAGCAAATGTAGATACAGCAAGGTTAATTTTGTGTAATTTTGAGTTAGCTCTGCAGCTGATCCAGTCAGTGCAGTTATCTGCATGGCGTTTACGTGCTGTAACATCTGGAAGACCAAACTGCATTCACTGTGTCAACTTTAGCAAAACATTGGAATTTATTGGAACAAATTTATGAGACAGTCAAGGGACCACGGTAAGGGTAGCTAGTCTTTACTGCCAAAACAAGCCTCAACGTATTCATCCAGTAAAATCCATCCTCGGGGGTCCAGACCTGCCCAGTAAAGTCACTGCGCCCTCTCAACTGAATTCTACTGATACACTTCCAAGTTGCAATAATTCATACAATGTGGTGATGAAAAACATAAAGACCCATATTGCTAATAGGTTATTGTAGTGTGAGCTCAGTTTGATTTTGGGTTCACAGCAGTTTAGTGCTTCTGCAACATGATGTGGACACTGAGCGGATGGCTCGATGCAGGTCAGACTTTAGAAAGAATCCCTCATACTTGTTAGGGATTATTTTCTACTCAGTGAATAAAGGACAAATGTTTAAATGTAGACTCCAGCAATTTAATTAATAAACAGTGGATCAACCAAATAATAAACAATTAAATAATTCACTAGACAGAGAACAACAGATGGTAGACTAACTTCTCTCTCTCAATGCATCTGATCTTGGAGGATACGGCCACAGAGCGTACAATTAAAACATCACCAACGTCACCATGTTCTGTTATTAATCTGGACAAGATCGCTAAATGACTAATTAAAACATCAGGAAGAAGATGTGCTTTATGACTCCACAGCTGATGTCAGGAATCTGGGTCATGAAAAACCAGCTTAGACAGGACCGAAGACAAGGCCAACTCACAGCACCCAGATTGTTCACATATAGATAAGTGGCAGTATAAAGATGTTAGGGTTAGACAGGAACATGGGCTCGGAGAGAGAGAAAGAGAGAGTGCACACTCTTCCTCTGAGTCCCACACATGCATGGTTTTTTTTCTGATTCTTTGATATATTAAATGTCTTACTTTTTTAATTAAAGTGTTTCAGGTTTCTTTCTTCACAAACAAACCTGATTACCTGTCATACGTCTCTGAAAGAGGTCATTCATCAGCTGTGCAGCTACTTTTAAAGCATGACCCTGCTGAAAACTGCAACACAAATGGAAATGTGTTGAGGATGTTGTGCGCTCACAATCAGCTGTCCTAGTGTGTGCTGAGTTTGCTGATGCACTTCTGCCCCCAGAGAAAATGTCTCTGCTGTTTGCAGAGGCAAAGCAGGAAACAATCTAAGATATTTTTGCGCATGTATAACTGTGGTTGCAATACTCTGAGTGTACTATGCATGTATGGTTGTAAATGTGCATACTTTTTTTTTCTTTAAAAATAGGAAAGTGACTTGAGCGGAATGCCCCTCCCTCTCATCAAATTTCTTTGTCCGTCCAGTTCATATGGACCACTGCAGACCCTGTACTGTGTCTTTATTTGATTGCTTTAAGTTAACATCATTCAAAAAACAAATGAACTGTTTTTTTTCACCATGCAATTAACAGTAACGTAATAAAAGCTAACATTACTTTTCATTCATCTCTTTTTACTCTGTTTATACTCTGCATTTAATTATTGATTATTATTAATCTTTGTCTCTCTTCCACAGCATGTCTTTTGTCCTCTCTCCCTCCCCTCAGCCCCAACCAGTCACAGTAGATTTATTGTGTCTAACCAGATATTTACTCTGGATGGCATTACCTTGGCCTCCAGTAACACTGTGATTTTTGACCAGAATATGTCCTTCAATGCACTTATGAAACAAATATGTAGGATCGCTTTTTTGCATTTGTGCAATGTTTCTAAAAACAGACACCCTCTCTATTTTTAAGATTAGGCTTAAATAGGCCTAGGCTGCTGGGGGGTTTCTTTTTCATTCACCTCTTTTCACACTGTTTATACACCATTCCCCCTTAATCATTAGTTATTATTAATCTCTGGCTCTCTTCCATAGTGGGTCTTTTGTCCTCTCTCTTTCCTTAAAACCCCAACCAGTCACAGTAGATGACTGCCCCTCCCTGAGCCTGGTTCTGCTGGAGGTTTCTTCCTGTTAAAAGGGAGTTTTTCCTTCCCACTGTCACCAAGTGCTTGCTCATAGGGGGTTGTATTGACTTTTGGGTTTTCTCTGTAATTATTACAATACAATACGATATAATGTGCCTTGGGGTGACTGTTTCTTGTGATTTGGCCCTATATAAATAAAATTGAATTGATATAAAGCCACATGAATGTTTATAGTGTGTACAGTAACAGCATAACTAATAGATGGTTCAGGTTCACCTGATTCAGCCCTGACTATAGGTTTTATGAAAAAGGAAAGTTTGAGGACTACTCAAAAAAGTAGAGAGGGTGTCTGTCTCATGAACACAAACTGGAATCTGGGAAATGGGAACTAACTGGTAACTAACAGAGTGCAATGCATGCCTTTACAAACCCATAGCTCTGCCTCCCTGTCACTCCCTAGGGCTCAGTAACCAATTTTATCCTTAGATAAAAATTGATTGTAGTCCAGCCAACCATTCACAAAGAGGTACAAAGTATGGAGACCATGTAATACAAGCAACAGCCATTTACTAATTTAGATGTTTGTTATAAAATGGTTACAAAATATAAAACATTACATTGAAATCACAGTTGTGTGTTATAAACAGTGTGATCAGAAATATCTGTTGCGCCAATTTCCATAAAACTACACCAGGAAGTCTATTCTTTTCACTATTTACAGTGATAAATTTGCCACATATTCTACTTTTTTCAGTCCAGTGCATTCCATTCCATTTACAAGTTATAATTAATTAATACTGATCCATCATATTCTTCTAACTGTTTGTATTTTGACACTGAAACACAGACAATCAAAAGTGTTTTGTAACCCAAGTTATGCAGTAATGTTTGTTTTTTTTTACTAACAGTATGCTGAATATAAACCATAGATATATCTTCCAAGCTGATCTGGTGGTAAAAGACATTTTACATCAGATATTTTGAGTGGTTGAAAAAGGAAAAGTCAAGAACATTGACAATGGCTTAATCCCATTCAGTGTACTTAAGTCATGAAAATGAAATAGCAAACACAGGACACCAAAGTAGACTGAAGCCATCATTAAACAGTGTTTTTAATTTGTGTCTGTTAGTTTGTTTTAAGTGTTTTGAAGGCAGAAACAGACAGGAGGCAGTGCATGACCATGGCCCCAGTGTCACAGAGTAGCAGCAGCAGTGTCACACTCCAGGAATAGGCCTGCAAAGAACAAAAGAGCACGTCACACACTCACACACATTCTGACACATTCTGGTCACTAAAGAGACATTTTCCACATTACTATTTTATTTTTATGGTTAACAAAAAAAAATCAAAAACTGAAAGAAAAGGAGAAAGAGAGACAAGAACTGATGGCACTGACTGTGAGAAACTCTGAGGGGCATTTGGTGAAAGGGTATTCGCTGTCAGCTAGAGTGGCCAGGCATGGGACTTCATTGTGTGAAGTGCTAAGTGTGTAGCAGTAGAGGCAAAAGGCAAGTAGCACCCCCAGTAGACCAGCCACATTGCTGTAGGCACAACCTTGAAGCTGTGGAGGAGAATCATCCATGAGCATCACACACTGATTTTGTTCATTTTAAAATGGGCTCTCTGTTTACTTATGCCTTTGATTGACTATCATTGGTATTAACTCATGATATGGTTTTGTTATGTTTTGAGATTGTGTAGTATAAGATTTGAGTTCAAGATCTGATTATTAATACAGATGATTTATAACCCTAAGGTACTGTGACATTCAAAACCCTATAGTATTGCATGAAATAAGCTACAGTGCTGTGAAGGAAAAAAAGTATTTGCCCCCCCTTTTTTTTTCCATATTTGTCACACTTACATGTTTCAGATAAAAAATTAGACAAAGACAACCAATGTGAATAGTTTTAAAATGACAATTGTATTTATTAAGGGAAAAAAGCTGTCCAAACCTGACCCAGTGTAAAAAAGTACTTGCCCCCTAAACATACCTAGTAACTGGTTGTCCCACCTTTGGCAACAGGAACTGCATCATCTCAATCTGATTTAAGTCCAGACTCTGATTAGACCCCTCCAAAACATTCATTGTTTTTTTTAACCATTCAGAGGCCAACTTGCTATTGTGTTCGGATCATTGTCCTGATCTTTAGGGCAAAAACTGATGGCCGGACATTCTCCTTCATGATTTTCTGGTAGAGAACAGAATTCGTGGTCAATCAATTATGGCATCCATTAAGTCTTCCAGGTCCTGAAGCAGCAAAGCAGCCCCACACCATCATAGTACCTCTACTATGTTTGACTGTTGGTATGGTTGGTATGTTCTCTTTATGAAATGCCATGTTAGTTTTATGCCAGAGTCAAACCTTTCATAAAATCTTTTTGTCTCGTCAGTCCACAGAATATTTCCCCAAAAGTCTCGGGGATCTTCAAGATGTTTTCTGGCATATGAGAGATGAGCCTTTGTGTTCTTTTTGGTCAGCATTAGTTTTCTCCTTGGAGCTCTCCCATGGATGCCATTTTTGCCCAGTCTCTTTCTTTTTCATGAATCATGAACTCTGACCTTAACTGAGGCAAGTGAGGCCTGCGGTTCTTTAGATGTTTTTCTGGGTTCTTCTGTGACCTCCTGGATGAGTTGCCGCTGTGCTTGGTAATTTTGGTTGGCCAGCCAGTCCTGGGAACATTTGCTACTGTCCCAGGATTTCTCTATGTGTGGATAACAGCTCTCACTGTGGTTCACGGGGTCCCCACAGTCTTAGAAATGGCTTTGTAACCCTTGCCAGAGTGATAGACGTTTGTTTCTTTAGATCGTGGCATGATGTGTTGCTTTTTTGAGATATTTTAGCCTGCTTCACTTTGTCACACAGTTCTACTTAAGGGATTTCTTGATTCAGCAGGTCTAGCAGTAATCAGGCCTGGGCGTGGCATCAAACTGAACTCAGCTTTCCAAAAAATGTGGGTAATCATAATCAGTTAATTCATGATTTAACAAGCGGGTGCAGTTATTTTTTCCACAAAGAGTCCAGTAAATTAGGATTGCTCTTTTCCCTTAATGAAATCATCTAAAAATTGCATTTTGTGTTTACTTGGGTTCTCTTCATGTAAAATTCCTATTTGTTTGATCTGACACATTTAAGTGTGATAGCTATGCAAATAAATAAGAACTTTGGGGGGCACTGTATTTGGAGTACAATGTTGCACTTGACATGATAAGAGATGTAGAAAACGTGTTTTTTTTATATTTCAGAGATTTTTTTTTAAATCAAACATTCCCATTAAAATTTTATATTAACTCACAAGAAATCTGCTAGGGTTCCTTTCATTGGCCATTGTGAAGGACCCTCCTGCCATAATCTGCAACACACATGAAAGGGCATCACTGGAAGATGAACTCTGCTTTAATATTGTAAATGATAGCAAGAAGAAATACACAAAATATAAATCAAAAATAGAATACAGTGGTGTGCAAATCATTTAAACTGTAAAACAAAACAGTACAAAGACAGTGCATGAAATCTTTGAGGCCTCCTTGGCCATATTTTTGACACACCTGTCATGGTCCTGGGTCTTTGACCCAATTTTTTGAGTTTAATCTTGGTCCTTGATTTAAAGTTTTATATGCAATTTTTCTATATTCTTGTAGTTTTGGTTTGGACTGTGTGTTTGAGATGTAGTTCCTTTGTAGCTTATTTAAGCGGCTTGTTATGCCTTCCCTGTGTTGCCCATCTCTTGTTGGGTCTCTGTCTGTGTAAGGTGTTTTCATGCTTAGTTACTTCCTGTTTTACTTTGGTGAGTCTATTGTCTCATGTGCATTGATTAGTTTGCTTCCTTTGTCTTATTTTTCCTGACTGGATGCAGGTGTGTACCCTTATGTTTCTCATTTTCCTAAGTGCCTCATGTGTATTTAAACCCCCGTTTGCCTGTGTTCTTTCTTGCATCCTCCCTCTTAGGTAGTGTGTTTCCTTGTTCTGGTTCCCAGAGCGTCTTAGTCTGATTATTTGCTCATGGAGAGTTTTCCATGTTTTCTTGTATTTTTGTGAGTTACCAGCAATAAAGCTGAGGGGTTTTTTTTAAGTTTACTTTCTGCCTCCTGAGTCCTGCCACACTGCCAAACATGACACCTGCAAGCAGGCCTGTTAAGCAGCTGAACTCTTAATGCAGTGCCATGTTGTAGGAATACAGGCAGAATATGATATTCTGAATTAAGAAAGGCCTTCCTTGAACAAAAGCAGCATATGTTCCTCCAGAGTCTGTATATACCATGAACAGACAATTACTTTACCCAAGAGGCCACATGAGAAACTTGGACTGTTGTGGAGGGCCGCACCAATAAGCTGATCTAGGTTCTGCTCAATATTTTGATCTGTTCATAAACTGCTATTGGTAAGAGTAGGTGTTACAATTAGGCAATGAAAATGTGAAATAGACATAGTAAACATTTCCTCATTATTTAATCACTTTGCCCAGGCTCAGCCGCCTGACAGCTGAGCCTGGGCAAAGTTCGGTCTTAAGCTCCTCCAAAATGCAAACAAACTGACTTCATCTTTTCTAGATGAAGTTAACTATTTTAATTACAACATGGTTAATTTTAGCATGCACACACCTTCTGGTGTATAAGACAATTAAAAAATACTAATTTTAGTTCTGGGGGTCACTATTTGAAAACGTAACATGTCTCCCTGTCAGATTTGCTCCTCGGTAATCAAATTCTTCTGTTATCCCATGTACAAAGATGAGTAACTGGAATGTATCACAGACATCACAGGTCCTGTCCAGAGCTAAGGAGAAAAAGTCTAAATTGTCCATTTTGATTTTCAATTAAACCTGGCAATGTAGCCACTGTAGCAATGTCCTCAATCCATCTTGTGCATGTTCACCTGGAGAGGGGTACATTCTCAAATACCTTTTTTCCAGGATGGCAGCATGGCAGAGTCAGCGAATGCTCCATCTTTGGATGTGTAAAGCTTGGTAAAAAGAAAAAAAAAGTCCTTGTTTCTTTTGCAGCTTTGCTAGGAAAGGTTCAGATGTTTGTTCCCGCTCTGCATCATTCAAGTTCTTCATATTACATTCTTGGTAACAGGATCTTCCCAAACTGACTGTGCTGACAGTTCTGTCCTGAGTGATGCCTGTAATTCCAGAGGAGCTATACAACTTTGTTTCAGTTCTGGAGCTGTTCCAGCGGTCATCATGGGGAATGTAAGGTATTTGGACAATAAGATGGATCATCTCAGTGCGCTTATTAAGCTCCAGAGGGACTATAGTTTGATGTACTTATGGAGCGTTGCAGCAGGCCACATTTTAGGTCACTGAAAACAGAGCTTTTGAACGACTCCTTGCAGGGTGACTGTATGTAGAAACTGTTTCTGCATTCACATGTGAACAAGAAAAAGGAAGATTTTATCTTGCAGTGCCAAAGGTGTGCACCTGTATCTCCTTTAATATCAGACCTTGCACTATGTTATTGTTTGTTGGCTTCTGACTGGCATCTCTTTACACCATCAGCTGGTTTGACACAATCTTGACGGTGCTTGACATTGTTTTGTTGCATTTTCATGTGGACAGATTTTTTCAAAACAAAAGTTGGACGTAGCCTTACACTTTGTGGCCTGAATATTGAACTGCTACGTAGCTCTTCCATCCATATTACTCACCAAGGTAATTTGTTATCGCTGTTTGAATCCAAATGACTGTGGTGATATAGATTATTAATGGATGCACCATTTACTGGGCTGCATTTGAATGCCTTCTCCAAGATCGGCTCCAGTTCCACTGACATCAGCAGCAAAGCAGTTTGGAAAAACATTCAATAAGCAAGTTAGCCAAGTCCACAGCTGACATATTTAGTTGCTGCAGAAACACAATTGGATGTATAGGGATGAAAAGTACATGTCTAATGAGAGCTCCAAGCGCATTTCAAAGTTATGACAGGGTTTAAGTTTAAAGAACTATGCAAACACTTTATTTCATTCAATCCCAGGGTAAAACCCTTCCAAGTAAGTTCCTGCCTGGTTTAGTCCAGCTTAGTCTTAATAACGTTGTACAGCTGTCATCCTTATATTTAAACTCCCTTACTGGTCTAACTGGGTTATATTTTACCCACATATGATTAATTTGTCTTTAGGTACTTAATTATTCACTTTATTATTACTACAGCATATCTAGAAAGGATTCTTACTTGTCATGTTACAGTCTTATTCCAAAATGAATTAAATTCATTTTTCACCTCGAAAAAGTCTACACACAGTACCCCATAATGACCAAGTGAAAAGAGTTTGCTTGAAATTCTTGCAAAGTAGTAAAAGACAAAAATATAAAACGTGCATAAATATTCACAGCCTTTGTTCAATAGCATCTTTCGTAGCAAGTCTTTGAGTTTCACGCTACAACCTTGCCACACCTATTTTTGGGCAGTTTCTCACATTCTTCTTTGCAGAACCTCTCAAGCTGCATCAGGTTGGATGGGGAACGTCAGTGCACAGCCATTTTCAGATCTACCCAGAGGTGTTCAATCCGGTTCAACTCTAGGCTCTGGGTGGGCCACTCAAAGACATGCACATAGTGGGCCCAAAGCCACTTCTTTGTTATCTTGGTTGTGTGCTTAGAGCCGTTGTCCTGTTGGAAAATGAACCTTCGCCCCAGAGCACTCTGGAGCAGGTTATCGTTCAAGGACATCTCCTCCAGATATTATGCTTGGCATTCAGCCCAAAGAGTTTAGTCTTTGTTTCATCAAACCAGAGACTTTAGTTTCTCATGGTCTGAGAGTCCTTCAGCTGCCTTTTGGCAAACTCCAAGTGGGCTCCAGTCAAGTTGTAGAAATATCTGACAGTTCAGTGGAAACAGGAAGCACCTGAGCTCAGTTCTGAATGTCAGTATTCACAGCAAAGGCTGTGAATGCTATGTATGTATTATATTTTTGTTTTTTTATTTTTATTTCTTCAGAATTTCAAGCAAACATTTTTCACTTTGTTATTATGGGGTGTTAAGTGTAGAATTTTGAGATGAAAAATGAATTTAATCTATTATGGAATAAGGTTGTAATGCAGGGGTGGGCAAACTACGGCCCATGGGACACACCCAACCTGTTGGTCTTTTTAATCCGGCCCACCGAAGATTGACTAATGTTGAGGATTCTGAGAATTGCTACAAAAAACCCCACCAAACTTCGATGCACTGGCAAAAACAACACTGTTCCCACTAAAAGTAAATGTAAGTATTAACACTGTAATGCCTTTTTTATGTTTATGTTTGATATGTATGCATCTGGTGCTGGCCAGGCCCGTCTGTCAAATTTCAAAAAGTCAGTTTGAAGAGCCAAAAACTTTGCCCACCCCTGCTGTAACGTGACAAATTTGGAACAAGTAAAGTGCTGCAAATTCTTTCTGGATGCACCATGTTGGAGGATTTGAGCAATAGGTGTGACTCAGAGAAGGAATCATGGAGTACATACCAGAATTCCTAAGACTAGTGGCAGTATGAAGAGTTTTGGCACAGTCTGGCTACTTTGAGCGAACGGGGCAGACAGCACTATCTGGAGCAGCCCCAACAGGATGGTTACCACCTGTGCCAACATAAAGATGCATGAAAGACAACCACTGAATACTATATAGGCAGTTAGATATGAATTTCAAATAACCTTGACTCTATGCTCAATTTTTGTCTTAATCTCACCGCAGCACTTTCAGGGTCAAACCAGGAAGAGAGGCGATGTAGCCTTGTATCAGTTGCTGGTACTGCTCCCTCAGAAGCCATGTCACTGCAAAACAGGAGATTGGAAGTATAGCAAAGGCTAAAATATGGATAGTAATAATTCCTTTCGTATAGCACTTTTTCAGATTTAAGACTAAAGCATGAGAAGCATAAACAGTCTAACAAAAACACATTGGATCACACAACTGTATATACACTGGGAATCTAACTGGGAATTAGAAAAAGGAGGGGAATGAAACACAGGTGAAAGTAATTAACAACAGGTGAGAACAATCACAACAATCACAAAGAGAAAATGTAAAACTAACACAAGGCATGAAAGTAAACAAGACTTCAAAGGAAAACAGGAAATAAACAAAAGGTGACTGGCACTGGAGATGAGGAGACTAACCTAAACATGAAAACACTGGAACACATACAGGGAACGACTTGGGGATACTGATGGAAAACCAAATGAAAAAGAAAACATAAGCCAAAAACCATATCAGAAAATGAAAAATCACTTGAATAAAAACAAAAGCAAGAATCCAAAATGCAAAAACCAACTCAAGCCCTGAGATGATGACAAAAAAAATTTTTGACATCCACTTCTTATACAATAAAACCAGTGTATAACCTATTATAAAGTTTAACATATATATGATAAACTACTATAACCATGTGTACCTGAAAAGAAGAAATCTGTAACAACTACAAACAGAAATTTAACAATAACTGTGGGAAATTTCAAGGAAAGCCTCAACTGCGAAGGGATAAACAGAGTACCACTTCATTTTACAGATAAAATCCCTAGCCTGTACACTTAGTCAGTATACAATATAGAGACATCAAGTTCAGTCAGTATGTGTTTGCTATAAA